>JAQQAE010021420.1:0-10466 GCA_029823295.1 Pseudamia nigra | reverse complement strand
GGTGCTGGAGCCTATCCCAGCTGACTTGAGCGAAGGCAGGGTACACCCTGGATGAGTCTATCTTTGTACCATTTTAAGCTATTCATTGGGCATGAACCACCTGAATTTCAATTAAAAAAAACAGAAAAATTATCTTCCGAAAGAGACAGCATCCTTTTCTTTCTTGATGTAAAAAGACCATTTTCTTATGAGGTCCTCCAATAGTATGTTTTCATCAAATCATGCACCCTAGTTGAAATCAATGGATATGCTGTTCAGTAGTCTTTCTTGGCTGGAAAACTGAGGGCCAATGGTAAAGTTATTCTTAATACATATCATCTTAGTAAAGGGTAAAATATATAAAATACTATGAAACACAGCTTTATTTACTGTAAATATAATCGCGTATGTATTTGGGTCATGAGCTGACAAAGGTTGGGAATCAGTATTAAAATATTTAGCTTTAATATCTGATTGATTGTCAGGTTTATCAGCCGGTTTCATCTGGTTTTACGATAACGGTGAATCAGTCACTGTCCCATTGCTGGTTTTATGTGACAGAAAAAAAAAATCCAACCTTTTCATCTTCTCTTGAGTCAGACATCTTCACGTTGACGTCCTTAGCACAAATGTTCTCCTTGTGCTCATCCATTAAACCCGACTTCAACTGAGAAATTGTAAAAACCAGACTTCTCGTCGTCTCCGAGAGCTACGCTACCATGTAGCCACAGCTTGTTCGTTAGCTCTAGCAGCTAACGGAAACGCTGACATTCCTGATTCACTTTTTAACGGGTGTTTACGATGGAGCCGCACCTAAACATCGCCAAGAGAATGGTATTATTTAAAATTAGCAACTAACAACACAATTATCTGCCTATTTAAGCGCTGCGGTCAGCCTCTCTGGTATGGTTAAATTTATATTCAACTTGTGATAAGATGCTGTCGGTTATGACAACTTCCGGCTTGCGCCAAAATAACGCAGCTCTGACGCAGAGACTCAGCGTGCTCCGTACCGCCCCCTGCCGCTGTGGCTGATTCACCCCCCGCTGTACAAATCTATATTATGACAAGAAACACACAGTTAAGAGAAACGATAGTTCCTCATTACTTTAAGAAATGAAGGTCAGTGAATCCCACAAAATAAAAAGAACTTTGAATGTGTTCCCAAGTGCAGCCTCCAAAACCATCAAATGCTTTGATGAAACCAGCTCTCATGAGGACCATCCCAGGAAAAGAAGACTACAGTACTTCTGTTCTCTCTCATGAAAGGAAGAGTTACCGACGCTGTGCAGGATACACATGCAAAGTTCTTGAGTTCTCCTCAGAGTGACATAAAAGTTAAATGTGGCTACTTTGTACAGTGTTAAAAATAAAAAAAATAAAGACAGAGCACAGAAGGGGACGGTGTGCCCAAAGTTTTGACCGATAAAATGTATTTAATCATAGACAGTAGACTATAACAAAGTTACAGGTACTGAGGTTGGGTTTAAAAAGTTACCAAATCATGCATGTATGATTTTCCAAAAGGCAAATTTAACTCATTTTTATTACTGATAGTTAAACTTGGATGATCAAATTTCAGACAGACAATCTTAATCCATTTCATGTCAAAACCCCCCGGTAAAATCTGTTGGCGACAACTCACTCAACGAAACAGGCCACTTGATACACGTATAATTTCTTTATTTGGACAAAAACACAAGCCAAAAATACATAATCAAAACCATTCTGGAAATCACTAAGACAAAACTAAGGATGCCAAAAGAGCAAAACAGTTCTGGCAGGATGGAAAGTGCATCAGTGACATGAAATAAAATGTTGAATCACAAAAGGAAAAAAATAATGACACTAAATTTCAGTGTTGTTGAATAAAACTTTCAATCAGTCCAGTTTTAACACAGACTACAGAGGAAGACACAGCTGTATAACCCAACAGTAGTAACATTAAGAACCAGGAAATCTGGATTCACAAGTAACAAGACATGATCTCTGTTATGAGGAAGGAAAAAAAAAAGTTTAATGTTAACACAAAAAAGATTCAGTCTTGTACAACAAATGTTAAACTTAAATGTAACATTCCTTCAAATCAAAATAAACCTTTGGTAAAATGTTAATATCTGCACAGATGGGATTCAATTGAACCCAACATCAGAGACAGTATTAACTCTAGGAAGCTTCAGTCATAAAATCTTAACATGGAAACAGATATCAACAGCAACAAAAATAAAGGAAACAGTGTGTACAAAAATAATGTTTACACAGTCTTCACTTTGTAGGGTCTGCATATAAAGTTTTAAATCCCTTAAAATCTGGAGGAAAATCTGTTAGAACAAAAACATCCAATTCATATGGACTGCAGCACAATTCGAGATATGCATGTATATTAAAAAAAGAACAGCCGTTAAAAGAAAAATAACATTTAAGTTGAATAAAATCTTAATGTGGGTAAAGGAAATACTTTACGGTGAATTATTTTCCTAATCACTAGTTT
This sequence comes from Pseudamia nigra, assembly GCA_029823295.1. Taxonomy (NCBI): domain Eukaryota; kingdom Metazoa; phylum Chordata; class Actinopteri; order Kurtiformes; family Apogonidae; genus Pseudamia; species Pseudamia nigra. Next base: position 7,996 of record JAQQAE010021420.1, on the reverse strand, counting down.
CCAAACTAGTCATTACTGAAAATGTGCAAACAAAAGCAAAGTTCAGTGGCCCTGAGAGATGAATGCATCAGAAACCTCTTTATTACAATACTGTTAAGTTAGTAAAACATAAAAGCCAAAAATGCTACAAGATGTTCAGAAGTGATAAAAACGTGATTAAGACACCCAAGTTGTGCCTGTTGTACATTAATAATGAAGACATCCAAACTGTGAAAGGACATGTATGAAATTCTGCAATAAACCAAACCATGTTTAATAGTTTAAATTGTCCAAAGTAGTCACACTAAGCTTTGGTGACATTTTCTCATCAGATTCACAAGGTAATCACCTGGAACAACTTTCATTTCCGAGCCGTGCCTTGTCAAGAATTAAGTTTCTTGCCTTCTTAACCCTCCTGTTGTCCTCATTTTCTGTATACACCCTGTGTCCTCCCTGTGGCGGACACAGGGAGGACACACTTTGACCAGAGGACAACAGGAGGGTTAATGTGCCTTAGACCAAACAGTTGTCTTGAGAACGGGTTGGTACAGCATTAGTACTGCTTTTAGTGCTACTACAACTACTGTACAAATACATATTACAGCAAGAAACACATAAGAGAAAAGACAGTCCATCAATACTTCAAAAAAATAGTAGTTGTAGTAACACAAATAAAGCTATTGACTGTGTACCTGACCTTCCTCTGCACAACACAAATGGTGGCACATTATGAAGGCAAGAAATTACATGAATGAACTCACCTCTCAATGAACTCACAGCCATTCCAGGAGACTCTGTTGAGAAAATGCCCTGAGTGTGCAAAGATGTCAAAGCTCAAAATGTCTACTTTAGACAATCTAAAACACAAAACATGTTCTGGATTGTTTAACAATTTTGTTTACTACATACAGTAATTCCATACCTGTCCTTGTGATTGGATGTCTTCAGTATTAATGTACTTTTTTGAAAGTAATAAAAAAAGAACAAACACTAAAAGAGAAGGTATGTCCAAACTTTTGACTGGTAGTGAATACAGTATATATGTTGTGTTTATCTCTTATCATCATGTCTGGTATCGCTGCCTGTAACAACTACAAGTCCCCAATGCATACATCACTCATGAAACTTACATACAGGATATTTACATTTGGTGACTGAGAGACTATGTTGAACATTTTTATGCTGAAACATGATGTACAGTAGGAAGCATTGTGGAAAACCAACTGAGTTGGGACTCTGTCAAACACAAAGTAGGTACTCAGCTACGTCCAGTGAATGATGTGATGTTCCTGTTACCGCTCACACAGTTCAGACTGATCAAACATTTCAATCTTGTGTTTATCAGGAGAGACTGTTAAGACAAATAATGAGTAGTGACTGTGATTCTAATATTGTTTGAAATGCTGTGTTGTACGTGTGCAGTGTTTGCATTCTTTTCTTCTGCCTGCTTTTTCATTTCTAGTGTTGTTGAACGTCACATTTACAATTTCTCAGGTTTTCTAAACACTCAGATTGACAACATTTGACATTAATTTCTCAAGGCCACTATAAAAAGAGGACAATGCTTCATAAATAAAAAGAACTGTTCAAATTCATGTTTACTTTCCATTATCCTGCTACTGCTTAAATACAGTAAAAAATGAAGTGACAATAATAATATAAATTAAAACCCAAAGGAATCATCAAAAACAGAAAATAACAAGACAAGTTGATATTAGAACTGAAAAACATCCATCAATTAACTCATTAAATACCTGACTGTTTACTGTTTTTTTAAGTTGGCGTCTGGAATATTCTCTTTCTAGTGTATAAAATATGAAGTACAAAATATATAATGAGTTGGAGAATTAGTAGAAGTGTTAGTTGATGTCTCCATTTATACAAATAGGCACTATTTTCTGTCAAATTATGGTTTGATTGTTTCCACAGAATCTTCAGTCACTGCAGCTTTGATACAGTATGTAGTCATTTTGAAACAATGATGACAAATAATTCATATCAAAAAAGGGCAATCATATGTAAATCGGTTTTATTTATTTATATATCTCTCAGAAAGTTTTCTGGTCTGTGACAAACTGTACTCATTTCTGTACTTCAGTGTTTTTTTCCATCTGTGGTGCGAAAGCGATATCATTAGGATTTGATGGACACAAGGATTTACTGTAACTGTTTTGTTGATGGTCAATTGATTGCTCCCGCAACAAAACAAAGCAAACAATAACAACACTTAGGCACTGTGTTCATATGTGTAAATTAGGCTTATAATTAACAATACTCTCTGCTTGAGCTAAATGGATTCATTTATATTTATAGGACTTATTTTTCAATCATTTACAGAATATTAAAAATTAATGAAATGCCAGGCTGAACCACTAATCAATCAATCAATCAATCAATCAATCAATCAATTAATTAAAAGTAATGTCTAAAAGAAAACGGGGTTCTGATTCATAACATGTTTGGCTCAGGATCCACAAAGTCGATTTTCACACAGAAAGGCCTCCTGTCTGCAGGTACAACACAACAGTCTCATTTTCACAAAATATAGCCTTACCTGACTCCATCTCCATCCAGACTGGTTCAGGAGGCTAAAACACAAGGCATCAACAGCAAGGAAGGCTGAATTCAACACACAGCATGGCCCTTCTTCCTCTGTGGTGACTCCTTCCTTTTTATGAGTTGTCTGTTCGTATTATTTCAGTGTTTGTCGGAGTCTGCTGAGTCGCCACCTGTGACTGGTAAACATCTGATGTGGATCGAATTTATACCTGGAAACAATGATGAAAGATGAGTTAACATGGTAAACTGATGGCATTTTTATCTGGTTCTTATAACCATTTTAAAATAATCAGTAGGCGGTGACTGTGATTTGAACAGGACACATTTTAGACACATGAAAACATGGTTTGGATGATTCGCTAGTGTAGTGAAACATTGTCAAACCAAATTTCCTGTCCAGTCGACAGAAGAAAAACCACACGCCTTGGATGACGGAGAATCTTCACAGACACGATGATACAGAGACCTCCTTGTGCATTTTTCTGTAAAAAAAAAGTCAAAGCAAACAGATATGAAGCCTTGAACAAACCTTGGGTCATACACGCCGGGTGTCCGACATGACTGTCCAGAGCAGGACTGCAGCATCATCAGCCGACGGTTCATCTTCTCCAGTACTTCCTGTTCAATGGTCTTTGCAATGTTGGTCAGCTGATAGGGATCTGCTGTCACATTGTACACTTCTACAAAGACCTACAAAAACATTCACGTCATACAATTATTTCAAGTACTATCTCTTTGTGTCGGTTCCATCAGTTTCTAATTCTTTAATAAGAAATAGGACACTATAACGACGCCACAATAAAGTTTCCATACCTCGTTATCATCAAACTCGCAGTACTGCAGGTTGGCAGATGGGGCGACGGTGCGAACACAAGCATAAGTGTTGTTGTAAGAATCCTCACATACGCAATCTGGGAAGCACTCCTGAAGAGAAAGCATTGATACTTTATTTAATTATTCTGCCCCAAAGCACTGTACAATGCTATGATTGGCTGGAGATGTAAACACACTGCTCTCTACTGAGAGAAAAATCAGAAGGTCATTTATTTCATTGCACAAACATGTATCAGAAATACCCCACAAAGTGTTGCTGAATAGCACAGCACCTCATGAATAAAACTGCTGCCATACAGAAGACCTGGTAAGCAGTTTTGGTCTGAATGTCCCACAGGTTATGGCAAAATGTATTTGGGGCAAAGGCAATTAAACAGATCTCATTGGTGATCTTGAGAGACTCCATGGAACTGACAAAGTGGACAATCTGCACCACTCCTCAAAACTGGGAAACACGTAGTTGCTGCCTGCCAAGAAAATCCAAGTTGGCCCGCAGAAAATGAGAAAAAGATGGAAATGACCAGGGATACAAAAAGATCAGTACATCTTTGATGGCCACATCCAGGATAACAACCCCAATTCAATTAAATTTTATTTGTATAGCGCCAATCATAATCGCCCATTATCTCTAGGCACTTCATAATTGGAGGCCAAGACCTCAAGAGAGTAAACCCAACAGAATGACCGAGAGCAAGCCCAGGATGAGAACTAAGGGATGATTACGGGTTTTCCTGACCTTAACTATATGCTTTGTCAAAAACGAAAGTTTTAAGCCTAGTTTTAATGGTACAGAGTGTGTCTGCATCCCGCACCCACATTGGAAGTTAATTCCTCAGGAGAGGAGCTTGGTAACTGAAGGCTCTGCCTTCCAGTCTAGTTTTAGAGATTCTAGGAACCACAAGTAGACCTGCACTCTGAGAGTGGAGAGTTCTGATTGGTTTGTAGGGAACAATAAGGTCTTTGATATACTGTAGGATGGAGCCTTGATGTTCTGGGCTTTATAAGCTAAGAGGAGGATTTTAAATTCAATTCTAAACTTTATGGGCAACCTATGAAGGGAAGCTAGTATTGGAGAAATATAATCTCTACTTCTGACACCGGTTAAAACTACCGGTAATGCTGCAGCATTTTGGACTAGTTGGGAGACTTTTTATGTCTTCATTTTGATATCCTCCCAATGGTGAGTTACTATAATCCAGCCTAGATGTGACAAATGCATGAATTAATTTTTCTGCATCCCCTTGGGACAGGACATTCCTATTTTTGGCAATATTACGGAGATGGAAGAAGGCAGTTCTGGACATTTGTTTTATATGAGAACTGAAGGATAAATCCTGATGCACGATCAACCCCAAGTTCCTCACAACTGTACTGGAATCTACTGAAATGTCTGAAGATTCTCAGTCATCCAGGTCATGGTATCCAAGGTGTGTGGTTTTCCTTCTGTCAACTGGACTGGAAATTTGGTTTGAAGACATTTTGCTACCTATCCAGAAAACTTCTTCAGTTCTGAACTGAAGAATACGCATTGTTGGCCAAACGGAGGGTTTTTTTGTCATTTGTAAGTCTGTCTTTCCACAAATTGAAAGATTCCATTACTTTAGAAGAACGCCATTGTCTCTAATCTTCGTAGTTCCTCTTTCAACATCCTAAGCTGAGGTGTGAACCAGGGTGCTCTCACCCTCTGTGTCGCTAACTTTTTCTTCAGGGGAGCGACAGTGTCTATTGTTGAGCATAGTGAGGCTGCACAGTTATTAATGGCTACGTCTAGTTTTGAGGAGTTAATTGTGCGACTAGGATCCCTCTCTATATTGATTGATGACAAGCTATCTGTTGGCAACTTTACTGATTTCTATGTAGAGATTTCGGGTCAGATTTTCTGCAAGGATCTTTGTGTAATCACTTGAGGTTTAAGTGCTAAATACTGCAAAAGTATGCAACACTAGATAAAATTAACTTGAAAATGCAGTCAGTGAATGTCACTAACAACATGGCCCAAATCCACATAAACACACCTATCTTCTATGGCTAGATTTTAACACTGTAAAACTTGCTAAGTAGAGTTCACAAAAGCCAAATACTGTATAGACAGTTTGAATGCTCTGCTCATGCAAACCTTTCTCCTACAATGAACTGACAGAGAAATGTATTCAAAAAAAGGACTAACAGTAGTAAAACGTAAAACAGGTACAGAAAACAAAACTGCACATTTAATCTTCTGAAAATCCTTTTGTATAAAAGCAATGAATTGAATAGTAGCGCATGGTTTGTCCTGGTCCGCAGGACAGTACTAGACAGGTGACCTGCTAGTCACCACAGCTTACAATCGCATAGGTGGACTCACTCTTGGAGCTGAAAACAGTGGTGGCAATAGCTAATACGGCGCTAGAAACTCTAGCTTATCCAATGGCAGATTGACCAAGGAGAGGCAGCCTAAATTTCAGATTCCTTCAACATCTGGTACAAGTAAGAAAAGAACAGACCTACTTGCTTGACAACTGTGAGGTTGTAAGCCGTGTTGACTGGCAGGTCACCTGTTTAATCATCTATATCGCTACACCATGAACGGTCAGCTACTAGCTAGTTTGCCAACATTGTCAACTGGACCTTTAACTGAGCCTTTCTTACCATAATATGGATTTGTACAGTAGTTGTAGCAGCACTAATAAGCCTATGACTCTGTACATGTTCCTCTGCACAGAACAACTGATGAAATAAAGCACATTAAGAAGGGAAGAAATAGCACAAATTAACTCATCTACCTTATGAATCTGATGAGAGAATGCCATGTGTGTGCAAAGCCATCAAATCTAAATGTGGCTACTTTGGACAATCCAAAATCTAAAACATTTTTAACTATACGTGTTCTTTCACAAGTTCTATGTCTTCAGTATTAATGTATAATGTTGAAAATAATAAAAATGCAGAAAAACCACGGAAGTGTGTGTCCAAACGAGATTAGGCTTAAATGCTGTATGAATACAGAGAGAAAGTTATTGTCTCGTACCGACACTCCTGGTCCCAGCAGAGGGCAGGCGGGGTCGGACACATTACTCCCCTCTCCTTCGTACTCCACTAGGATGTCTGTCCTCCAGCTGCTGCTGTTCATCTTTCTCTCCTGACAGAAACATGCATCAACAGGAATGACAGCAGATATTCATTTTAACCTTAATTCAAAGTCGTACTGTTGTGAGTCATGAGCATTGGTACTGTGAAGTTAAAGGTCTTCCTAACCATTATGGGAAGGAAAGACATGCCGTCCATCTGAGTCTTGTTGACGTTGTATCCAGCAATATCCAGGATGGTTGGACCAAGGTCAACGTTGGCCACGAGCATCTGACAACATGAATCCATCAAGTTCAAATTCATACAGAGCAGACAAACTGAATGGGTCACAGATGCATCATATTTAAGATTAGGTTATAAAGGTGTGTCTACCGGGCTGGTCTGGTTGGGTTTGATGTTTGGGCCTCTGACCATGAGAGGAACTCTGATGTCGAACTCATAAAGCTGCCTCTTATCGAGTGGAAGAGAGAACTGACCTGGACAACAGAGTGAACTGATAAAGATGCTGCAAATGTTCACCACTTCACCAAAACGAAACAATATCTGGAGCTGCTTCCATTACAGAAAATCAAATATCTGTGTTTACCTGTGTGGTAACCGTTGTCAGAGGTAAAGAAGATGTAGGTGTTGTCCAGTTCACCTCTGACCTCCAACCTCTTCACTATTTTCTCCACTAGGTCGTCCACTGACAGCAGAGTTTGCCACCTGAATGAAAAGCTGCATATCTTAATATCAAAGAACTTGAAGGAACACAACAGAAACACCTGCTGGTTGAGTCTAAATAACAACAAAAGTACAATATTGGGACTCCGAAGCTCAGAACAAAGAAGTAAAAAACACTTCGATGTCTACTGTCGTTTGTGACATGTAAGATATTCCTTAACCATAATATTTAACCAGAAATTATGACGTTATGGCACTAACCAGTTTGTTGTGAACAAACCAATTTTCCAGAGTTAACCTGTAATATGTTCACATATTCATCTAAAAATGACAAATTATCAACTTGTCATTTCTAGATGCTGCAACATCTTGAGGGTTACTTTGCGGATTGAAATACTGTTACTCTTTTACCAAAAACGAACACTAAGACACCAAGTTTAAATCTTAACACATATGAGATCAGACTTAACTGAATATAAATGAAGAAATTCAAATGATTATGAACAGATAATTAACATGTAGATGATAAACTAACTTAACAAATTTCAGGATAAGCTTAGAATTAGACAATACAGCTAAAAAAGTTCTTGCAATAAAAATTTTCCTGACTATCAATAATTGTGATGAGAAATGGCAAATCATTATTTACATTTAACGAGGACATGAAACACTGAATAATGTTACTATGGGTTATTTTATTTGTATGTTAGCTACAATATGACACTGCAATGAGGCGTGTTAATCACTTGGATTTATCAGAAAAATAGATTTTATTTCACTTTGTCACCAGTAGGGGGTGCAGTTTGATGCTGTCATGCATCTGGACAAGCCAATGCAAATTATCTGTTCATTCATAATCCATCCATCCATTTTCTACCCCTTAATCCTCGTGAGG
>JAQQAE010021419.1:0-10466 GCA_029823295.1 Pseudamia nigra | reverse complement strand
GTGTGTAATGAATCTAAAATATATGAAAGTCTAATGTTTATCAGTACATTACAGAAAATAATGAACTTTATCACAACCTGCTAATTTTTTGAGAAGGATCTGTATATTGACAGGATGTGAGTACTTCCTGCACCACCAGTTTCCTCTTGTGTTTTACTGTGAAACTAGCCATGAGGAGAAATACATATAACAAGACTCCATGTTTATTACTTATGTACAGATAATTTAAACAGCAGTTTCAGGGAGATCACATACGCAGAAGTACAAATATTGTTTTACAGCAGCTAAAGTGGACCTGTGTGTTCTCATTGTGACAGCAATTGGCAACATGTTTGGACACAGTGAACAATGATGCAGGTGGCGCAAAGAACTGGAACAAAAACAAAGCAGCCTCCAGGCACAACAAACATGAAACAAAACAACAGGTTCCACTTTACAGTCAGAGTAACCGATTCATCCGTGGTTTAGAATTAGGTAGTTAATTACAGTCTATAAATCATTAATAATTCAATTCAATTCAAGTCAATTTGTATAGCGCCAAACATAATCTGTTTTAACACACAAGATGAAAGGGACACAGCCATGTGTCACTTCCAAAATGTGAAATAAGGTTAAAAATATTGTCATTTTAGTTCTTGAAATTCCTGTGTTCTTGTGAAATGCTGTGAAGGAAGCAAAATATGAAAAAAATTATTAAGGACATAAAGAAAATACCTAGAATATGAACAAAAAAATACAAAATAAGCAACAAAATGTAACAAATATTTAACAAAGTAATGAAAAAACAGAAACTTATAATACTAAAGAAAATGAACCAAATAAGCAACAATATGTACAAGTGTGCAAAATAATGAATAGAAATGAGTCATAAACCAATAAGTCATAAACCAAAATTAACAAAATGATAAAGAAGCTAACAAAATTAATCCAGTAGTCAAGAAAACAAAATGTGCAAAACGGTAACTGTACAATATAATCAATAAAATGAACAATATATACAAAAATAACAATATAAAATAAAAAAGTAAAAAAAAAAGAAATCGACGACATTAGACAAAATAATCAAAAAAGAATTTACAAAATCAACAGAAAATAAACAAAAATGATAATGCAATGGCCTTATTTACATAAACCAGGAGAGAATGAAGTAAAAATCGTAAAAATTGTAAAAATATTTGTTCCTTGTTTTGTTGATATTTGCTCATTTTTTAAATTATTTTCATTTTCTGTATTACTTTGTTCACATTTGCTTATTTTGTTCCTTGTTTTGATCATTTTTGCTCACTTTTTTCAATGAATTTGTTCTTTTTTTTGTTCATTTCCAGGGGCGGCTGTGGCTCAGTAAGTAGAGCGGGTTGTTCATGACCCAAAGGGTTAGCGGTTCAATCCCCGGCTTCTCACAGGCCAGCGTGTCCTTGAGCAAGACCCTGAACCCCACATTGCTCCCAGTGAGTGTCACTGGTGTATGAATGTGTGTGTGAGTGGGTGAATGTAAAGCACTTTGAGTGTCATAGGGTAGAAAGGCGCTATATAAGTGCAAGACCATTTACTTAATAGATAATTTTTTTGTTCATTTCTTTGTATTCCATTCATTTTCTGTATTTGCTCATTTTTGCTTACTTTGTTGTGTTTACCTTTTTACTAATTTTATTGATTATTGTGTTCATGTCTATTTATTTTATAGATTATTTCATTCAATTCTTTGATTATTTTGCTCATTTTCTGTACTACTTTAACTTTTGCTTATTTTGCTGCTTGTTTTGTTCTTTTTTGCTAATTTTCTTAATTATTTTTCATTTTCTGTTTTACTTTGTTCGCATTTCTTTATTTTGTTTCCTGTTTTGTTCATTTTTGCTCACTTTGTTGATGAATTTGTTCATTTTTTATTCATGTCTATTTATATTGTAGATTATTTCATTAATTTTAGTTCATTTCCTTGACTATTTTGGTCACTTTCTGTATTACTTTAATTGTTGCTTATTTTCTTGTCTGTTTTGCCACTTTTTGCTTATTTTGTTGCTTGTTTTGCTGATTTTCTTGACTATTTTGCTCTATTCATAAACTAGCGCAGAAAAGGGACAAATCAATGCTTTAAAACTTCACCATAACACACAAAATGAAATACCTGATGCTCAACATTTCCAGTGATACCCAAATAAAATGATCTTTCCTAAATCAGTGTATGTTAAAACGCCTTTGTAGCTGTCTATTAATGACTTATAAAGCTAGTTATACCCACCTATAAATCCCTCTTGTGAACAGTGGTACCAAAAGGTGACATTTAATTTGACTTGATCCGCGGTCGTGAATATTCCCGAGTTGAGTGTCTGTTTGTTCCCAAAGTGAAGACAGAATAAAATCAAGTAGTCTGCAGGTTTCTGGGTGGGCCGCTGCTACCGGAGAATCTTGGTTTGGATGTACTGGCATAGGCAGAGTGGTGCCATGGAGCAGTGGTTCCTTTGTGACCTCATCCGCCAGTTTGATGGTCCTGAAAGGCGTTGAGAGACGAGCAGCTTCACGTAGGTCGCACTGTAGGTCATGAGGAGCTGGTACGCTTTAACCTGGGAGATAACGAAGGGAGACAATCAAGACAACTCCTGCTACAGTTACTTTAGACAGTGGTAGAAAAGTACATTTACCCAAGTACTATATCAGCGAGATATTGGAGAATTTAAATGTATAATATTTGGCCTTAGACAATGACATCTCTTTCTAAATCCACAGGAATGATTTAAGCTTGTTTAGGATGTTTTAAGTTCACTATTTGGGCAAACATATCGGCTGCTCCATCGACAGGAAATTGGATATTTCATTGCAAATCAAAATAAATCCTTCTTAATCATATCTGAGCTTTTCCAGATTTTGGGTGATAAATCAATGAAAAATAAAAATGAACATAAAATAAGAAAATCTAGTCAAGTTTGGAGTTGGAGGAGGATGATTTAGCACAGGTAGGAAGGGAAGATGAAACTGTTACTTAGACACAGATGAAGATAGTCAATAAAAAGTAATAAATCAATCTTTAAAAACACAGCATGTTATATAAGAGATGCCCCTCCTGGTTTGGACCAATGAGATCGACATTAAGAAAAAAGATACATTACAGCCAATGGTGAGCAAGAATGAGTTTCTGATCCCGACTCAATTTAGACATAATGATTGTCAGTTTAACAGCTTAGCTATAAAAGCAGCATGTTGTAAGACTGTTGAGATGCAAAAATGTGAACATACATACCTATAGACACTACAGACAGGAAGTGATGTATGTGATGTCGCTGTAAGTTTGTATCACCACACTCTAAGAGCTGCTGAAGCGTTGCTACAGTTCTTTAACTACTCAAAGAATAAGGTTAAATATACCAAGGTAGCTAACATTTTGTTGTTTTAATATGTATCACACGAGATGTAAATAAGTCCATTGAGCCGTTTTGCACAAAATGAACCTATATTTCACTGTTTGTCAAAGATTCTGAAATCAGCCAAATTCAGAGTTAAATGAGGGAGAAGACAAAAACAACTAAATTCACACCAGAAACTGCATATGTCTGTGTAAATAGATATTGTCTCTCATTGCAACATTTTTAGTATTATTAAAAGTACGAAACACTCATTGGATTCAGTTTTTGATTTCTGTTTTTATAAAGAAAATGCTTCATTTATGCCCCATTATACTTATCACCATAGAACTGCAGGGCTATTGTTTACAGTCATAGGATGCAATAATTTTCAAATTATTTATGACCGCATCAATGTTAAAGTTGAAAAAAATGAAAACAGAATTGTTGTTTATTCTTTCTTTTTTAATGATTCCTTAATTTACTTGATGTTATGATAAATAAAACTGCATATAAAGTCATTTAAATCATCTCCACCTCCAGCAGAAACAACAGTAGCATGCTGCCACAAGACTGATGCTTCACTAGTTATGATGCATTTATGTCAGATAAAACAATGGATCCAAACAGTAGTTTTGCATTAATAATTTAAATAGATTTTGCTGATAATACATGTGTAAAGTAGACCCTTTCATGCAGCACATATATTTGTAAGGGAGTGTTTTTTTTCATTACAGTGTTCCTGATTTTACTGAAGTACCTCTAACCTTTTGAAATTCATCTACGGTACTACTACAACAATAGCTGTAGATAGACCAAGACTAGAAAAATAAGAAAACTGAAATAATCAAATCTAAATAATCAGAAGAAGGCCTCTGGGGGTATGGTTGAATCTTTCCGTCTGCTGCATCTTGTTTGTATGGAAAAGGTAATCTTGGAAACTCTTGGTTGTTTAAGAATTAATTTGCATTATAAGTAGAAAATCTGTTGACCATCTGTCCAGCTCTGAGATGAAGGTCCCTTACAGCTGCAGCCTCTCCATTTTACCCTCAAGTACCGTACAAGGTTATTAATACACACTGACAGGTTTGTGTTAAGGAAGTAAAAGTTGGCTTTGGTGTGACAAATACAAATTAAAAATATGGTGTGATGAGAACTACCCTGTTTTTAGTCTTAAAGGTCCCACACTGTGAAAATCCATCTTTCTTGGATTTTGAAGTTGATAAATATGTGCACTGTAAAATAAAAGCTGTGAAAAAATGGACTCGCTCAGTCCTGTCTGTCCTCAGAACTCCTCATTACAAATAAGCCATATTGAATTTTTGTGATTTGTGACATTATGAGTCATAATCAGTCATAGTCAAGCGAAAGTTCATTGGTCCCACCCTCATGAGCTGCTAAGTCTACATTTGAAAATTGAGAAATTTGATTTTAGAGTGTTAAAAGTTTCAACCAATCATATTTAAGTGTAAATTATTTTGTGCTTGGAGCAGCTATGTGTCAGAATATGATCACAGGTCACCTTGGGAATGACTTATGATTCCACCGATGTGTAAATAATTCAGTACAATTTGTATATAATCTAGCTTCATGCAATATGTTATGACTTTTTTCCTCTGATGCTCTTTTTTGTGTTTGTGTGTGAAATGTGAACTTACAGTACTTGCACTTGTATGTGTGAACTATTACCTATTTATTCTCTGTCTCATTCCTATATGGTGCTGTTATACAGAAATTTCCCCAGTGTGGGATAAATCTTCTTCTCCTTTCGGCTGCTCCCCTCAGGGGTCGCCACAGCGAAATACCAATGATTCGCATGTGTGATCTGGCACAGGTTTTTTACGTCAGATGCCCTTCCTGACACAACCCTCACAACAAGGGACAAAGAGCAGATTTTTGCATTTTAAACCTCATTCACTGTCACTGAGTATCATTTATTTTCAGATTTTGCAGTAATCACTAAGGGCCCCACTGCCATCTGACACTAAGAGTAGACCTGTAGCTCTTAGGAAGCTGAGAAAAACATGACTTATTGTGGGTATATCATTTTCACAGAAATAGGCTACAATGAACAAACAAAAACCTGGACAGTTATTACATCATGTACACCACAGTGACAAATTATTTTAAGTCAACCACAGGATGGTCTGAGACAAGCATTTCCCTATAAACGTAATACATAGTCTTATTTTATCTTATCTAATTTTATCTTATCCTAACCAATCAGTGTTTTCTGAAGAAATGTGGGCAGATACGACACCTCAGTGAAATAATACTCTGGCAGAGCTACTGTACAACAAAGCTCTTGAAAAACCAAGGAACCTTCAAATCAACACTCTTTATTTTGTCAACTACCCTGCAGTTTAACTCATTCCCTGCCATTCTGCCAATTTTAAGACAATGTTTCCCTGCCAATAAAAAAATATTCTGTCAATCCTTGTTTTATGATTATCATGTACTGGGCACCTTTGTGCATCTTGTGAAATGATATGGTGTTCCTAAATGGAAAAAAAAACAAGCAGAGAAGAAGATCTGACAGAAACTGGAAGAAGGGGATGCAAAGTATTTACTATGGCACAAATGCGTTCTTCTCAGTTTTTTGACCACTATTTAACTGTGGATATAAAAAGAACAATTTAAGATAGAATAAAAAGGGTTTCTGTGATGCAACGCTGAAGCTCTGTTTTTTTTTTGTTTGTTTGTTTTTTTTTGCTTTCTCTACTAAAGAACATTTTCTATGGGCCTTGACAAATGAGTAAAAATCATCAAAAATGCTGGCATTGGCTGGAAAATTTTGCATAATATGTTGGTGAGAAAGGAGTTAATAGACACATGTAAGCACTACAGATATGGGATCTTTAAATTAGCTTTAACCCTTTCATGCATGGTGTCCAAAATGCTGCCCTACAAAGGTAAACTGTCTGGCACAATATGACATTAAATTTATAGTAATTACAAAAAGGAAAAAATACAATAATCAGGAAGTGGGAACAACATAAGAACCAAAACGTACAAAACAGTAAGGAAAATGAATAAATAGAATGAGAAAAAAATGAGCAGACCAATCAAAAAATGAAGAAAAAGGAAGCAATGAACCAGATTACTGATAAAAAGATGAAAAATGAACAAAACAATCCAAAAAATGAAGAAAACGTAAACAAAATAAGAAGCAAAATGAACGTATAATTGTATTTCACTAAACTGACATGCCCTGATGTACATAATTTAACAATTTTGAACCACTACCTTGTTCAAAATAAGTGACATTATTTCAAAGAATTAATTTGTTTGGAAGTATTATAAGGCTGAATATTTCATATCCCCAATTTTTTCATAATTGGTGCATAAAAGGGTTAACTCCATTCCCCTGGATTTTACTTGCGTGTGAAGTCTACATATGTCTAAACAGTGTGCTATTCCTCACCTGAGCAGGTAGTGCTGCATCAGGCACCAGGCTGCAGTTGGTGGTGACTTTATTCTCCTGCCGACGGCTGGATGTGCTACTGGACCCCGTGGCCTCATTATTTCCGAGCAGAGGCCTGTGTTCATCTGCCTCCTGCTCCCTGTCTGACCCACCGGCTTCACAGTCTGCGGCCGTGACCTCGGTCACAAGCACCAGATGAGACATCCTCCTCTTCAATTTGTTCTGGTGAAAGTGTAACATTTAATCATTCTCTCCGACCTGTGAAAATGAGACCTACGAAATTTGATTCTGACCTACAAACGCTACTATTGGTCTAGAAAAAAACATCCTTTCCGCAGCACATATTTCTATTGATTCTGAAGAAACAACAACATGGAAGCACAAGACAAATCAATAAAGCAGCTTGGGAACAAATGCAGCAGCAGATGTAGTAGATGTGACTCACCCACCTGGGTTTCAGTTGTCACAAAGCTGTGCTCCTCTAATGTTTCAGTCAGTGCCGTCAAACAGCGAGAAATGTCCCAGTACACAAAGAACAGCTGCAGAAACAGTCAGTTCACTCATAAGTCAAGAAACTTTGACATGAGATTATAAGTGAACGCATGTTGTCATAAAGAACACAATGGATCCAATAACTGGGCATCTTGATGGAAAGTACGTTTTACTCAAAAATTGTATAATTGCTTGTACTTTACTGCAGTATTTCCATTATGTACAGCTTTGTACTAGTACTGTATTTGTCATTTTTGGTTGACATGGGCCATGATATTCCACTATTAATCAGAATAACATCCCATTCAGATTAAAATGCCTGATGTAGCCACCTCAGTCAGAACAGACTGGTCTGATCACAATGGATTTTCAGACTGCATTTACACCAGCATTTATTATTATTATTACTCTGATTATGACTAGATTTACAGTGAAGACATGGGGATTATGTTGATAATATTCCAGTTTTATGTTGATGGCATGTTGTATAGAGCACATTTGTCTCAGTAGGTTTAGGTCAGGGGTTGGCAACCTTTCCAATCTAAAAAGCCATTTTGGACAAATATAAAATATGTGTTTAGAGCCACAAAAAATATTGGAACCCCTCACATCACAAACGCACTGCATGACATATGACACAGGTTTTAGCTGACAAGGTGTTAATACCAATTAGGTTATTATTTGATTATTCTTTTGTCAGTTTGTTGATTGTTTTTTCAATGTTTTGTTCATTTCTGTGATAATTTCTTTGTTTTTGTTTCATTTATTGGTCATTTTGTTCATGTTTGTTTATTTTGCAATTATTTGGTTAACTGTTTTGTACATTTAAAAAAAATTACTTTATTCATTTTTGTGAATTTTAGTTCATTTCCCAGATTATTTTTGTGAATATTTTGCTCACTTACCTGATTATTTTGCTCAGGTTTGTCTTAATCGTGTACGATTTATGATTTTTTTGGGATAATTTTTGTAGATTATTTGCATTGTTATGTCTTAATTTTTCTTCATTATGTAGTTCTTTTTTGTGGCTTCAGTGCTTATTTTTGATTTATTGTAATAAGTTACTTCCATCACTTGTCAAAGCCACAGGGGCCACTGGAGAGGCATGGAGCCACAGGTTGCAGACCCCTGGTTTACTCTGGTACAGAGGGACTCTCAAAAGAAAAGCCCACATTTCTAGTCAGAAGGAGAATGTAATAAAAGATGATGTAAAGACATTTTTGAATATGTGCAATTATTGAAATCTGACCTTTTCAAGATGATGTTTGGAGGAACGAAAGAGTGGATTGTCTTTGATCAATTTTTTTAAAAACTGTTTTTAACTGAGAAACGAGCAGCTGCATGTAAACCGGAATATCAGTGCAAGATTCATTTTTATTTGCTGTGTAAACAATTTCCTCTGGGATTTATAAAGTGTTTCTGATTCTGAACAGGTTAACAGGGATTTAATCTTTATCAGAATTAGACAAAAAAACGGATCGTTGCTCTCTTTCTTCACATGCTCGGCTCATGGGAGGAAGCATTCATTGACGAGATGAAAGGAGGAACAGAAACATGAAGAGGAACAGAAACATGAAAACTGACTCAGACTGAAAAAATGTGGTCCATGTAAACACAACAACAGAAAACACCAGAGCACCTGAACTGAGTTGACTTTAAAGACCAACCTGCATGTTTCCTGTGCAGTTCTGGACCCAGTCGGCCACGGCCACCAGCAGCTTGTGTTTCACCATCATCTCGTTGACCTGGATCAGTCGAACGTCCACATTCACGTTGATCTGACACAAACACATCGTCAGCTATTTCACTACAGGCCATAACTTCTTCCTCTCCTCACTCAGGCTACACAGGGGAAATAGGTTAAAGATTAAACATAACAATCTATGTTCAAAGTACTTGTCTTACGTCTTTGTTACTGTAGTGTAGAATGAAGATGACGGCACTCGTGAGCAAGATGACAATAAGGCTGACGGAGAGACATAGGACCCAGGAGTCGCTGACGGGGATGTAGAGGTGAAGCGTGGAGAAAACACCGCACCACAGAACTATGTAAAGCACCTGGAGGATGATAAACACATTTAAACCCCAATAAACATTGACTTTGTTTCATCTTTGCCTCACTCAGACATCCTCACATGAACTGATAATCCACACACAAATATTAACAATTGTATTTTCCAAACTTGTTTTCCTTCAGCCTTGTAGGACTTGATCTTGTTTTCAGTCAGGCTGTCAACTGATTAAAAATATTAATTGACATAAAGTTGGAAGTACTCAGGGAAACAAAAACTCCCTCCTGTAGAATGTGCAGACAATATTATGTCAGTCGACTCTTCCCTCTTGTTTTTTTTAACTCAAGCTTTCCATCAAGATTGAGTTGCTGCCGGATAGTGAAACTGTAGGATTTTGAGTTGTGTAAAAGTACACAGTGGATAATCATAAAACTTAATTAATCTGGACTAGCGCGTTCATTTTGATAGCCCTAGTTTAAAGTAAAATTTATGCAGAAAAATGCAAAATTCTGAAACTTTCAAACATATAAATGTTTGGTAAAAATTCTTTAAAAATGTGAAATTCTGTTTTTTGAGGGCTGAATAGAGGCAACCTGGTATACTACATTAGTTAAAAAAAGAAATGCAAGTTTTATGATGGGAAACAAATATTCAATCGTTTAAATCCATTCCTCAGCACAGCAGTTTAATCACTTAGAAAAACTAGTCGTACTGTATACTGTGAGTATTTTTAGTTCTAGGTGTGTAGTTTTAGTCAGTGGCAGGACTGGTACTTGTACACAGAACACAAATACTCTTTTCTACTCTACTTGTACTCTTGCCTCTCCTCTGTCCCGTCGCCCTAGACTTGGTCTTGGAGTTTCTGTTGGCATTGCTTTCTGCATAGTCTTGCGGTTTTGGCCTTGAATTGTGAAGCGCCTAGAGCTAATCTTGGATTATGATTGGCGCTTTACAAACACAGTTGAATTGAACTGAATTGAATTAACCTGGTTCACTTGCTTCACTTTACTGCATTCTCAAGGTCAAAGATCATGTGAATTATCATAGTTGATGCAGCATAAAGCGAAGGTAGCGGTGTCAAAGGCCAAACAGAGGGCGCATGATGACTTGTATGCTAGGTTAGACGGTAAGGAGGGAGAAAATGATTTATACAGGTTGGCACAGCAGAGAAATAGAGATGGGAAGGACATGCAGCAAGTTAGG
>JAQQAE010021418.1:0-10467 GCA_029823295.1 Pseudamia nigra | reverse complement strand
GTGTACTAAGCCGATAATTCTTTGACAAATTTGTGTGATAATATGCCTAAATGAACTAAGTTTGTCCTATCTCGTTTATATCCATGACCTGGTCTTATTTTATTACGACCCACTAACATCTGGAATTCATCCTCTCCTTTTCACAGCAAAATTTTTACATTTGATGACCACTGGATAATTGCATGACTAATCTAATTGGGAATTATAATGTTTTATTGATTTAATTGAGAATCTTAAATAAATTCTACTGGTTCAGTCCAGATAAGATAATAATCTAGATGTTACAGCATCAGAAACATTTACATCTGGATGTAAATTAGATTATTTCACTGGACAAGAACAACTTCAGTACAGTAGTACAGTAGTAAAACTCATGTTAAATTAATATAAATAGCATAAACGTGATTTTTTTTTTTTTTAACTGCAGAATCAAAAACTTTAAACTGACAAACTTTGGCGGTTGTGTAAATGTTATGACACCAGCAGGGAGCACAGAAAGTGACACAAAGGGTTCCATGAAGATGGCTCGAGGCGGTGGATGCAGACATTTTTGCAGGTTGCTTGTGTGACCAGGGCATTTGCACATGGACCACCACCTGTTGTTACAGACTGCATTGTTCATGGGTATTTAGCTGTATAAATATTATTCATCCCAGTGAAAATTATTTTTAATATAATATTCTTTATTAACATTACAAAACTGCAGCACTTCCCCAAAATTTAAAGAAAATAAAGCACTGCCCAAAGGCAATGAATGATTAGAAAAGCATAATCAAAATTAATATATTGCAAGAAAGAAACAGACATTTGAAATTTTTGTGGAGCTAGAAAGGATGGTGATTTTCCAATTTAGGTTTAATTTAGGACATCAATTAATCTGTGTACTGCATATGCCTATTATTGATATACAGTAGTACAGTAGATATAAATGGATGAATGATTTTAAAATATTTATGACTGAAAACATTCCTTTGCTTTACTACTTTAAGGATTACTTTGAAAATTATCAGGTTAATGGCATAAACACACAGTACAGTAAATCACTCCAAGCTGTATGCAGTATTACTCAAAATGAATCTTAGATGTACAACAGTCATGCAAAAGTCCGATTTATCGCTCCACAAGATCTGTTCAGTACCAACAGAGTGTAATGAGGCAGAATGACCTACTTTAACCAACACCTACAGCCTGTGTGGCCTCTGAGAAATGAGAGTAAAACCAGAAAGAGAGAGAGAGAGAAACAGCAGCTTAATATAGCTGTCTGCCGCTTCACCTGCCGAGCCACACGGCAGCCACTCCAACTCATCCACATCCTCATGAATCTGACATTTTACTGATAATTAAACTCACTGAACTGAGCATGCAAAACTGACCTCTGACCCTCGGGAACAGCTGTAAGTAATGACTAAATCTATACAAAGTACAGTTTACTATCTTTAATTTGGCAGATTCACAGTTACTAAACAATGCTCTGTTTTTTTTTTTTGTTTTTTTTTTAATGGGGATGTTCCACAACACTTGCTTTAGTCATGTGCCAGTGGTCAGTATGCAGGCTGTACTTCTTGCACTGGCTCCTGTTTTGTTTTTGCTCCATTCATACAATAATACTTTAATGTCACTAAGAGACAGAGCTTATGTGCATGTGGCTGTGATTCAATAAAATGTAAGAGGGTGGTTGAAGCTAGCTGCGCAACATAGTATGACTCCATACAGAGAATGAGGCATTAGGTGTTCTGCTAGTATATATGAGCATATATGAGTATATATGATATAATGATATATACTCATACAATCTTACACACCAGCTACTGTATGTTATGGGGCAGCATCTAGGTTCTAGCTGATGAAACTAACAGGTGCTGTGATTTGTGATAACATTATAGCATGCATGAACACATCTCCCTGGAGTATAAACAAAGCGACTTCCATAGACAACAAACTGCAGAAATCTGAGTGTTTATGCCAGCAAAACAACAAAGAAAAACACTGATCTGTGTGTCCCATAAGGCACCTGACACCTATTCACACCTGTGCAGAAAACAGGAGATATGAAAAGAGCAAACGCCAAATACAATGTTGTGAATAATGTTTATTACTTTTTTGTATATTTGCCACACTTAATGTTTCAAATAATCAAACAATTTTAATATCAGACAAAGATAACCCAAGTAAATACAAAATGTTGCTTTTAAATGGTTATTCCATTTTTGTAAGTGTAAAAAAAAGATCCAAACTTACTCTATGTGAAGCATTACTACTGAGCATCAACAGAATTTTGCCTAAATCTAGAAATGTTCTTAAAAGTGGAGAAAAACATAAAAATGCTCATTGTCAGATACTATATGAAGTGGGGACTCCTGGTACCGAATGGCAGTAGTAGTGGTGGGACTGAAACAATGTAAATGAATTATTAAGGGTAATGTGTAGAAAATAGTTTGAAACTAGTATCGTACCCTTTTCACAATGAGAATGTTGTGTCTTTATTTTTCCTCATGGTTTAATATAAAGGTATGAACACAGAACCAGAGAAAGCTGGTACTGTGATCCGTCAATCGATCAATCAAATCAAGGTTTCATTAGTTCATAGACTCCTACAGCATTATCTAAAGTTGGCTTCACGAGAATCATTATTAATTAAGATTTTGCAGAGCTGAATGCAAAGCAATTCAAACTCCAAATGTGTCTACTACTAGAATTCACAGCCTGTGGCTTTATTTGACAATAGTTTCCTTTCACCTGCTTAATTGCTTCCTTTTACAAATTAAATTCTGTAACATTAAATCTCTAAACATACATACAGACACACCCTCTATTGTCCCCCACTTGGCCTCTAAATGCAGCAGTAGCTTTTGGTGCTTTAAATAATGCACGAGGGTTGAAATTTGTTCTGAAATTTTAATTGTGGTCTGGTCTGAGACTGTGCATTAGGGAGCAAGGATGGAGGGGTGGGTGGGGATGGACGTAAGTGCTTCCAACTGCCTTGGGCTTCATTATAAGAGGAGCTGGTGGGGGTGAGGCAGGGCAGAGAGTTAAAAGTAAAAAGGCAGAGTAGAGACAATGAAAGTCTGAGAAGGGTCTTCACTTACTGTTGTCCCATGAGAGTCGTGTCTCCAAAGCAGCGTCAGTAAACTCACATATAGCTGTCTACCACAGTATTGATCTGAGGATACATGCACCACCCACTAACAAAAAGTTCTGCAATCAGGAGCAGTTATGCCACATTTAAGACCACATGTCTGCTGCTCATCCGCTCTTTCAATTCATATCTGATGAGATGGCTAAAAGATGCATCAGACCACAAGGCATCAGTCATTCACAGTAAAATTATTAGCATGTTTTTACAAGCATGTTGGTCTACTCAGCATTGCCCATCTTTATGAACTCATATGAAAAGGAGGAAAAGTGAAATTAGTGAAATTTTTTTACTATGCAATGTGAGCTTCCAAAAACAAGCAGAGGATTTTCCACTGTGGGTTATTTGCATCTTGTGCTTTTTCTTACCCATTTTACAATTTGCACAAACTATCTACACAGTTTTTATTGAATGTGAACAAAATTCACATGATTTTTACTACAACATGTACCATGTAAAATGGTAGCATCTGCAGTGGAAGTATTTAACCAAAGCATTCTCTTTAAGGTGATTTTTAACTTCACTATGCCACAGAGGCAAATATTGTACTTTTACTCTGATAGTAATATTTGTACTATTTCCATCCCTTTCTGTCCAAGTGGAAATCATGCATCTTCAAATGCACTCCTGAAAGCACCTCTTGATCACCTGGTGTAACAGACATTTTAACTCTACAGAGAAAAAATAATAATTTCAAGACTTTTTGACTTCTTTAAATTATTCTTATTTCCAAGAATTCATGAATTTGCTTTTGGAAAATGTGTTGGATATTATTTGTTGATTTATTCATGGATAATGGGGACCTGATAGATCACCTTGGTTGCAAGGTAAACTGAACAAAAATTTATAAAAATTACTAAAATAATTAATTACATTGATGAAAATGAATTGAAAAATGAACAAAATAGTCAAGAAAATGAACAAAAAAATAAAAAGCAACCAAAAATACACAAACTAGTGAACAAAATATTCCACAAAATTAATTAAGATTAACTGAAATAATCAAAACATTTTCACAAAAATGAATAAAATGGTAAACAAAATGCCCTTCCTTTTATCGTCATCATGTCGTGGTGGAGGAGTTTGCGTGCCTGAGTGACCCTAGGAGCTATGCTGTCGGGGGTAATTTGCCCCTGGTAGGGTCTCCCAAGGCAAATTGGTCCTAGGTGACAGGTCAGAGTAAAGGCCCATTTATACTCTACGTTAGATCCGCATACAGATGCGGAGGAGGCGTTCCCTCCGGTCTCAGCGTGCATTATGTTAAAGTTTGGTCCATTTGGGAGGGACTTAAGGATCCGTCGTCAACATAGGAAACGGAGCAGTGCCACCGGAAACTGGGGGGCGCTCTATCGCAGTGCAGCTCACGAAAGAATAGAATAGAACTTTTTGAGGACAGTCTGTGCCATAGACTGTATATATTAGTGACATCTTGGAGGCAAAAACAGGATGCTACCATATTTGTATGAAGAGCGTACGACGTAGGGGAAGCTAACTAACTGCTCGCCGAAAGACACGCTAAAACTTCACCAAGCAGTGTCAAACAAAGTCATACTACAGTGTTGTTAGTGTAAACACTTATCTACAACTGCAGTCAAGTGTATCTCAGGTAAAACTATGTCCAAATTGAATAAATACAAAATACAAAGGTCCGACCCGTTACTATAGCAACATGTAATCAAACCCTAGCACGGCAGTCATTTGCCAGAATATTTGCTGTAATATCTTAATAATGGAGCAAAGAGTTAGAGATGGACCAGATCATTTATTAGAGGGAACAAATAAAATGTCTGAGGCACAATAACTCATGACAAAAAAATTTTCACTTAGTATTTTCAGACAGAAATCCAAGCCAGCTCCACACCAGAGAACAGCCCACACTGCCTGCTAGTGGATGTATTGTGTACATCCACGCCCACATAAAGTACGTATTGGAGTATAAATGCCAGCGACGTTTGACAACGTTTGATACACAACGCACTTGCGTAGAGTATAAATGGGCCTTAGAGTGTTTCAGAAGACCCTTATGACTATGCCTTCCTGTGGCCCACCACCTGCAGAAGGGGCGATAAGGGTCTGGTGCTGTGTGGTTTGGGTGGAAGCTGAAGGCAGGGGCCTGGGTGGTCTACTTAGGCTACTGCCCCCACGACCCAGACCAGGACAAGAGGAAGATAATGGATAGATGGATGTAAACAAAATGATCAAAGATGATCAGAAAGTTGAATAAATAATCAGTTCAATGAACAAAAATAATAAAAAATGACCAAAATAATCAATAAATTGTTGAATAATGTACAAAATAGTACATTAAATGAACAAAAATGAAAATGATGAACAAAATCAATAAAAATTAAAAAGTTAATGAACAAAATCAATACAAATAACCAAAATAATAAATAATATAAAAAGAATAAAGTAATCATACATTTTAAGACATTGCAACTAAAATGTGTTAAAAGGGATTATTTTATTTTGTGGCTCTAAACACATAGGTATTTTTATTTTAGATTTGAATACTTCTCCCACCACAGATGCAAGACTTGAGCAAACAGTAAAGTTCTCAAAAAAAGTGTATAATCTAATTATCAACACTACAACTTCTGTGTATCTGTGCAGCCAACTTTTTCTATCTGAAAACTATCAATATTGTGTAAAACAACTCAGCTTAGTCTTATTGAGATTTGCATAACATGCACTGTAATAATGTGTTATGGCTGCACAGATAAGGCATTTACTGTACTGTATATTAATTGGTTCTTCCATTTGACAAAGGTACACTTAAAGAACAGATTGTCTAATGCTACATTTTGACAATAAGGGCCTAATGCTTCATTAACATTTGCTCTAATGCAAGCAGACATCATTGTTTACCCACATGCTTCCTCTATTATGTTATTAAAGACCTTAACCCCCATATGGCCTCCTTCACCCATAAACCACAATCATCTCAGCTGGAGTTTGTGTGGCAAACTCTCCTATTAATGCCACTGTATACAGCATATCAAAATGACCTACATGTTCATTAAACGGTGTCCTCAGAGGCCGTCTCATCTGTAATGCAAACAGAACCCATGCATTGTTGTTCAGTAAGCAGCTTATGGAAGGAGGAGAAAGGAGGAGGTGGTTGGATGCCCTTATTAGTTTAATACACACTCCACATAGCTCTTACAAGTATGCAGTTTCCTTCCTGTGTGGACCCGTGTGGAATGAAGTAGTTTATGGTTTAATTACACTGCACACCCATAAGTCAAATTGCTCTATAAGTTGGCCACACTTACAGATGATTACATACTAGAGATACCATGTTGATGCAGCACCTTTTTCATATAAATGTGTGGGATTTATTGGTTCAAATGAAATGGTGACAAATTAAAAGAGAGATTAGAGTTATGAAATGAACTAGAATCTATTTTCATTTCAGCAAGTTGCTATGATTTAAGACAAATATATTTAATGAGAGGAATTTTGTTATTTTCAGGGAGGAGATTGACAAAATGTTCAGTGTAGAAATCAATCCATATCCGGTTTTGGCTTGGGGGGCAGCAGCCTAAGCAGAGAAGCCCACACGTCCCTCACCCCAGTCACATCCTCCAGCTTCTCAGTGTTGAGCCTTGGTTGAAAATATACAGAATTATATGTGTGTGTATGCTATTATACCTTTTGAGAAAAGTTAAGTTCAAGTAATACTATTAGGATGATGTTTTCTTTGGTAACACTCATGTACACATAGGGGTGATGGTGCTAACATGGCCACGTATGTAGCAATGCAAAATGAGAATCAGGAAAACAAATCATTTCCTCTGTCAGTTCACTCAGGCCCGTGCTCTCCTTCTACATGGTCGAGATCATCCTGGGCCAATCATATCCATTTATCTGACATGTCGGATTCAAACCACATTTCACCTCAAGAGCACTGATAAAGCACTTTTTTAAGCAACTGAAATGGCTGCTGCACATGTGGCACGGTTGCAGATGCAGCATTCATTGAGAAGAAGGGTGTTTGCTATATACAGTACTACATATCGTGGTAAGATTATTACACCAGCTAGTTTAACATCCAATGTTTAGTAGTTCTATTTGGCTGTAGTTGGTGTCGTAGTAGTTGAAATTGTTCTTCAGATTGGGCTGAAGACTACTTTTTGACAGTCTTGGTCTCTTTTCTGTCTCGAATGTCTTTGTACATGGTCTTGTCTTGATCTTGCAGAAAGATGACAGAGGATATTATGTCAAGACCAAATCAGTGTAGAAATCACTAAATAAGGGTGTAGGAATTTTTTGGTGCAAGGGGGGTCAATTGGAATTTTTAGCCAGGCATCAGTAGATCCTCCGGGAAATTTTGAGCATCACACGATGTTCTTTTGACTGCGAAATTAAAAACTATGAACAAAATATGATTAAAAAAAACAAGAATAAAATTTAACAAATGAACAGAAATACACTTAAAAAAAACAGCAAACTATGAATGCGATGTGTTTTACTGTGGGTGAAGGCTGGTCAGACAGATGCACTGTTTTGGGTTTATTTACTGATGAAAGCTGATGAAGAAAACTTCACAGGCTACCTTTAACTGTCCAGATGTAATTTCATTTGACTGAAAGGTAAGTGCTGACAAAAAACCATGCAGAGCTGTGATATGTCATCAAACGTCCTAGATGAGCTCTCACACTGCCTGCTCAAGTCATGTATGGCATACTAATAAAGTCTAATTTTGGCACAATTATACATTTATCTCAATATGTGTGTCATTTTTTCTAAAGATTGATTTAGAAAACTTTTAATTATCAAAAACAGTTAGAAAAACACTGTGTGACAGGAGTTCAACTGTGCTAAATGCTTGGTCAGTATAAACAGTAAAGTCGACAGCAGAAAGTTTTGCTTTTAACAGCTTGAGGATCAATAGAAAGGCTTTATTGCACTGGCCTCAATAGGTTTAAAACTAAGACTAAATCCTGTTGTACCCCAATACACTGTGGTCAGAAGTAGTGAGGCTGGATATGTTGTTCTTGCTGTCTAGACTGAATGACCTTGATTTTAAATCAGCATAAGAAGAGTCAATACAGAGGCTGTGGGAGTCAATCAATAGTGGGGAAGAAGACTGTAAACCGCGGTCAGCTAATATCTAATATCCAACAGTGACTTTCTGTTTGTTTTAATGGCTACACAATCTCATTATGACTATGACTTTATGGGAAAATCATTCCCCTTTATACTCCAAATAATCTCATGAAATAAAAAAAGAATAGTAATAGTAATATAACCAATATCTACCAGTACAGCAACATTTTGCTTACAGTATATGTAGGCTAGAGGGCAGGTACAGTATTTTAAGGACTACACCAACACTGTGAAAATGTTTATTTTTCTATGCACATTTCCATCAGATATTTCTCTTGAGACAACATCAAATGGCATCAAGATTCTCCAAGAACACAAACAGAGCAAGAAAGTATCAAGTTGGGATTATGAATGGAATAACCTGCTTTGTTGTCAAAGATAAAAGTCAGTGTTTCCTCCTCTGTTCTATTCAAGTGTCATTTTGTACATTTTTCCTGATATATGTGCTACAGACAAGGTACTCAGTAAGGAATTCATAACAACTAAAATTTGTGCTGTGGGGCAGGTCCCCCAAAATACGTTTCAATCTGTTTTTCGATGTTAAACAGTGAATGCAAATGGAAAATTTGCCATTAAAGATGGCAGGAACTATGCTTTAGCTGCATGAGGAAAATACATGCATGCGTAATTGAACATCCGTCTCTTCATACATGATTGATACTGGTATTTAAGGCAAATAATATGGAGAATTACATTCTGAAATGCTGGGAGCAATCAATGGCAGGGAAGATGAGAAGCAATAATGACTTGTCTGCATGATGAGGTTAACCCTGCTGCCCTGTCTCTGGCCATAAAATAAAAATAAGGGACCTGAGCCCATACCTCCCTATGCCATTATACTTGATCGTTCAGGGCTGCACAGTAATCCTCATGAAACGATCAGGGCAAAATTACATTGGAATTCAGACACAAGGCCAGAGTTATTTCCTGGAAAACTTGCTTATGAATATATTCCACTTTCAAGAATGTTCGTATTTTGAATGTGTAACCTGACATTGCACCATACAGAGGGATCAAGCAGCTAAGCATTTGATTTCTATACACACAGATGATTGTGTATATTAGTGGACAAGGCAACCGTCATCAATCAGTGATTGCTGAACTGCCATTTTGAAATCAATTATGTCTCAACTACCCGGTCACCATTTTGGATCTATATTAGGTCACACGAAGCAGAGCTGCTAGACTTCAAAAGATGATGGATATAATAGGCAATGCCATCTCATAGACTTAATAAAACGTCATAAAATATTACCTAACAAGGTAATTTTACAGAACACAACCTCAAAATAGTGCTGATGAGCTCCCTGTCAGTAAAAAATGTGCTTTATTAAATAAATCAGCAGAAGGCAAAGCTGTCACACAGACATGTTAATCAGGCAGACAAAGTGTTATATGTGAATTAATCAACCATAAGTCACAAGTCTGGACACACCTTCTCCAGTGGGTTTTACTTCATTTTATTATTTTCTACATTATACATTAATACTGAAGACATCCAAACTTAAAAAAAACATGTTTTATTGAAAGGGTGGTTGCAGAGTCACATCCTTAGTAGTAGTCCCATTGATACTACTACAACTAATGTATAATGTATAATAACTAATGTATAACTAATGTATATTACAGCAAGAAATGGTCAGTTAAGTAAAGAGAAAAGACAGGCATCATTACAAATTGGCAGTTTCTGAGGCTGCTAATAATGATAAGACATGTCCTCTGCAGCAGAGGTGCAGTATAAGAGGATCCAAATAAAATGACTGAGTCCATGATGACTTATAAAAAAAAGTATTTTTTGAGAGAAGCAAGGTAACTTCAAGAGAGTCTAGGCTTTTTGGAGCTAAATGGAGGTCGACCCAGCAGCTTCCAGCCCTGTTACAGCTTCATGTTATTTCCACATTGGCCTCATTGCACAACCCCGGTACTTGCCCACTGGTACACACAGATAATCCCATGCAGCTTCACAGTATTAATGAGGTCTAGCCTCGATTGCGCTCGGTGGCCTTGTTGTAAGAGATGACAGCTTTTATACTTCTACTGTACATGCCTGCACCACAACCGAGTGACTCATACTGAGATTGTAAAGAGGTTTTCAATGTGTTTTAATCAAATAACACAACTAATTACATAAATGATGGTTCAGTTTACAGTGCATCCAGAAAGTATTCATAGCACTTCACTTTTTCCACAATTTTTTATGTTACAGCCTTATTCCAAAATGG
>JAQQAE010021417.1:0-10467 GCA_029823295.1 Pseudamia nigra | reverse complement strand
GCTGAAGAGACTGGTTGGAAAGAAAAAGTGCACTGTCTCGGCCCTTTGTGGCAATGATTGGACACCCCTGTATTAGCGGGTCAAAATAAAACGTTTGAGAACATAATGACTTATGTATTTTCAGATATTGTAGAAGTCCAGTGTATCTATGGGAAAAAGGTTTCTTGGAGCTGAATGAACAGTTCCCCAGTGGTGAATGACGGCATTACAACTTAAAGTTACTTCAGCATCTGCCCCACTGAGCAGCCCGGGTCTTTGCCCACTGGTATGAACATTAAATATAGTCTCTTTGTAATGTATACAATTGAATATAGGCTGAAAAACAATTTTCAAATCACTGTTTTCTGTTTTTATTTACGTTTTGCACAATGTTCCAACTTCATTGGAATTAGGGTTTGTATTATTATTATTATTATTATTATTATTATGCTATTTGATTGCTATACTGTATGTAGATTTACTTTCATTAAAAATTAAATTTTGTCAGTTTATAAACTTTATCTTTTGGGTCTTGAGTTCAAAATGTTTGGTAACTACCAGAACTAGGGGAACATGTATGTACTGCACAGAGCCTCAGATTTCCCATGGTGCTTTGAGGGAGGTAAAGGAGTGCACAACTGGCCGAGGTCCAGGCAAACATTGTCAGTGTGAGGCTACTATCTGCAGCTGGTATCACAGCACGGAGCAAATGTTTCCTACATAACTGTAGAGTAAATACACAACAATTGATTGCACAATTATCCATTATAGTGAGTAAAGCAGGATGTGCTGCCTCACTCTTATTATGTCCCATAGTCCTTCAAGGGCCTGAAATCTGCAAAGCCAGATAAGAAGACCGGCTGTGCCGTCCATTCACAAATTTCTCATGAGCTCACTCAGCTGGCGGATATTAAAAGTTGGAAGCGCCAGTGGGGGGTAAGAAAGTCTGAAACCTCAGGATGTTTTTCTGTCCGTCATGATAACACCATTAGTTCCTTCCTTCGAAATGGGAATGACGGTGAGGACA
This sequence comes from Pseudamia nigra, assembly GCA_029823295.1. Taxonomy (NCBI): domain Eukaryota; kingdom Metazoa; phylum Chordata; class Actinopteri; order Kurtiformes; family Apogonidae; genus Pseudamia; species Pseudamia nigra. The sequence continues at coordinate 9,461 of JAQQAE010021417.1, read as the reverse complement.
CGAAATATCAAGGAAAAGATGAGTGAAGTACCTTTGTCACCGCAGCTCTTTGCGTGTGTGTAGACATAAGTGCAGATATCAGAAAGGATGTGTGTGTGTGTTTGTGTGGGGAGTGTTCCTTCTAAACCCAGTTACAAAAAAATCATCCAGGTGGAGTAATGCCCACACAGGGCTATTACAATTGACTTTGACATTGTATTTCATGTTTTGTTTGGTCAATTTTTTAATTTAATAATATACAGCCATTTCTCAATTCAGGGGTCTGCAAGTTGTGGCCCTAGGGCAACATGTGGCTCATTAGCCCCTCTCCAGAACAAAATAATCCACAGTGTCAATCAATGACTTTAAAAAAACCTAAATGAACCAAAATAGCAAATTACATGAAGAAAAAAAAAGAAAATTAACAAAAATAAATTCAACAAAAATCAGTCACACTAAACCACAATAGTAACAAAAATGACTAAAGATAATTAAGAAAATTGACTAAATAAGGAACACAATCAATAGAAGTAATAAAATAAACTCAAACCTGTTGTTTCTTGGTATTATTGTTGATTTTAGTCATAATTTTATGCATTTTTGTTCATGTTTTGATTAGTTAGTTAATTTTGCTTATTTATTTGAAAATTGTGCCCATTTATTGATGCTTTTGTTTATTTTAATTACTTTTTCATTATTTTGTTTTCTTTTTTTGTTTGCTTTGTTGCTTATTGTTGATTTTTTTTTTTCATGCCTAAAGCGTATCTCCTGAAGAGTAAATCCTGAGGTAGGTTATCATAATTTGTGCATGAAAAGGTTAATTTGTTCAATTTTGTTCACTTATTATTTAATTATTGTGTTCACTTTTGCCCATGTCTTTTCATTTTTGCTAAATTTTGTGATTATTTTGTTTATTATTAATTCACACCATAAAGATATGCAGATTACGCATAAAAAAACAATGTATTACAAGTTCATTTGATGCTTAAAATTTCCAGAGATGCCCACCTCAAATGCCCACCTCAGTGTTTAAACTAAACTCTGTCTTTGTGTGTAGGTGCACGTGCCTGTGGTGAATAATTCATTCATAAAGGTTGTTGTGTCGGTCACACACAGCTGTACAGGAAATAGACCCTCTCAGGTTATCGACGCTCTCACCGGACACTCACGTCATCCACAGTTACACTGCAGATGTGTGTTTTCTCTGCTCTCTGAGACAAAACATGGCAGGGAAACCAAATCAGTGACACAGTAGATATGGTACCAGGAAAAAGTCTTTTGTGGGTTTCTCACACAATTTCTCAAAACAAAATGAAACTGAGAATGTCACAAAGCAAAATAAACTTGATGAACTTGAAGGGGTTAGTGGCAACACATTTAACACTAGAACGGCCAGGATATTTATAGACCTTCAACAGCCAAACAGGTCAGTTTTGCCCAGGTATCATTACTAGTTCACAAAATGTGCTCTGCCATTGTCTACAGGAATTCTCAGAAATGAATAGATCATGTCAAAACATGAAATTATTAAATCATCAGCTATGTTTTGGTTTGATTTTATAATGATTACGGACCATTTTCATAGTATGGGTCCATTAGTATCTTTGTAGGTCTACTACTGTGAAAATGCAATTTTATTGAGGTTTGAGGTTTATAAAAAGTCTGTGATGTAAAATGAAGGCTATGAAAATATACATTTATTCAGTGCCACCAGAAATATTCACAAGAATACGGAAAACAGGAAACACAAGCCATTTTCAATTTGCTTAACCTTTGACATAAAAAGAGAGGACCATTCACAGACACATTAATGCACTGGTTCAAGCCTGGAAGCCAATAGAATTATACATGATGATGTTGGGGAAACTAGCTAGTAGTCAATCATTTATGGCAGACTACTTTATAAGCAGACGACCTGCCAGTCAACATGGTTTACAGCCTCACAGTTGACAATCTACTATGTCTGTTCTTTTCTTACCTGTACCAGATTTTGAAGGAATCTGAAATGCAGACTGTGTCTCCTCAGGCATCCCATGGCCAGTTAAACACAGTTATTACAGTTATTAGCTACTGCTGTGACTGTTCTCAGCTCCACAAATGAGTGCATGAGCATGTAAGCTGTGTTGACCAGCAGATCGCCTGTCTAATCATTTTTGGCGCACCACTATCATTGATAGGGTACTAGCTAGATTCCCAACATCATAGACGTCACCTTTAAATCTGAAATCAATCAATCATGGTCAAGGTAATATTAGCCCCTCTCCCATGAGCAATTTGCAAACATTCCTGACATTTTAAAATTAAATTCCCCATGAAAAGTGTATTATTCTGTATCTATAGTACCGGTAGCCTTGTGTCATAATGTTGGTGCATTCCATTTACCTCAGAACTCTGAGGTTGGTTGGGAATGATGTAAACTCCAGCCGACTCCATTCCGGCTAAGAAGTTGGAAAATCATGGATAGCGGGCTGATTTGGAATATAGACAACTTTGAAATTTATGTGCACTACGTGATAATAACTGAATGGGATATTTTGCACGTACAGTGTAGTAACATGCACTGGATAAAAACTGATTCACATAACATGAAACAAATATTACATAAAATAATGTGGTCATTCAGTTGGCAGCCATATTGAATTATAAAGCCAGGGTTGCTGGGGTTGCTCCTTTCTGAGTTGAAATTCTGATTTCAGGGAGCGTTCCAGTTGAAATTCCGGACTAAGAATTCGGAAATGCAGACTTGTGAGTATAACTGGAATGCACCATGTGATGCCAGCATTCCCTGGGTATCACCTGCTATTCACCCAATCAGAGTGTTTCCTGATGAAAAGTGGGGGATTTGACACCTCACCGTGAAATCAGAGCATTCTTGTTACATCTACAAAGAATCCCTCAGATCAACACTTTATTTGTTTTTTTCCATAGTAACCTTCCCATAGCTTTTCAAAAGGCTTTTATTAGAGGAAGTGAACTAAGAGGAAGAGAAGTCATGTTATTTTCCACTTATGAAGTTTCACTTCATACCTGTAAACTACCTAAAGTCAGATTAGAATATACAGTAGTACCCCATTCATACATGGAGTCACCAATTAGCTATACTCTTAGCTATAAAGCACAAAACATAGGGTGTCTTCACAAAAATACATAGGTCACCATGAAATCTAAATTTGCAAAGTGTGACTGAATGACTAGAGACACAAATTTCAATTTCAATTTTTTATTTGTAAATACGTCCCCCACAAGTCTACAGCCATTAAGTTCGCCAGGACATTTAAAGTTTGCAGGTAAATACTCCATGATTTGTTTTTTGATGCATGTTTTTTGCTTTACTTCGTGTTTATATGTACTACTATACACGTATCACTATTACTAGATATGATTTATTATATACCGCGTGGACATCTGGGGAAACACCTACAAAACCAGCTGCAACCAATATCCACAATTAAAACAAGCCATTTTGCTAGCCAATAATGCTTTGTATCGGGACATACATACAAACCATTTCTCAAAACACAGTCACTGAAATTTATGGACATTGTTGATTACAGAACAACAATAATTTTATACAAATTTTAACCAAGTGTGGCAGAGGGTTGTCTACCGAATAGGGGAATTAAAGGAAGCTCGACATTGCCACCTGGGGAATTTCACCCCAGGAAGTAACTTAAAATTACTATCGTAATTGGAATTATAAAAACACAGGTAAAGCACTAAAAAGGCAGAGACGTGCATTTGGAATGTAACAGCTTGCTTTATTAAAGCAGAAAAAATGGCAGGCACTGGACCTGGTAGAAAAATCAGAACAGTTGAATAGGGAAGTATTTTATTGAGATATTAAAAATGTCTTTTAAAAATACAATGAAATTTACAAAACTATACACACCAACATAAACGAAGCTGAGGCCTCATGTGGAGAGGCGGACTACACAAGGAGTGTCCAGGTTTGCTACCACAACTCCCCGTCAGTGCAGCACAGCAACCCAAACAATTCTTCAACAAAAAGGGCACAGCCTATATCGTGTGTCAGTGCATCTACTTACATGCAACAAAGTGAAGGGACGTCACCACAGGTGCCTAGCCTCCACACAAGGGCACTCTGCTTAGGAAAAGAAACCAAAGCAAACTAAAACTACAAATGACCACTTTAATGATTAGCCTAGAATTCAATATAAAACCAGATGTAACCCAGTTGGCAGTAACAAATTCAAACACCTCAAGAGCAACTAACAAAATGATAATTAAAGACAAATTAACCCAGAAAACCAATACAAAAATCAATCAAATGGAAAAGCAAAACAAATTTTTAAAAAGGGGACAACTTAATTCTGACAAGGAACAAAACAAGGTAAAGAAGTGGAGCTAAGACATGAGGGACAAAATTAATCCAAAATTGTTTTAAACCCAGCCTCAACGAAAGTAAAGTGAGCAAAACTAAGAAAAATCCAAATATGGGCCAAACAAGGAAAATCAAATTACAGTAAATGTGAGAAAAACAGGTATGACTAAATCTAATGTGGGCAGAACAGCAGCACCTCTGAATCTGAACAAAAAAAAAAGAAAATAACTTGTCAGTAGGCTTATTTGTTACATTACAAATAAGTCGCAGGAGACAGGTCAGGGTGAACCCGAGGTCCCCTGAGGACAGCGGCTGCTGGACATGTGAGGATCCGTGGACCCATGGGAACTTGTGTTTTTTGAGACGCTGTCCACTGAGGATGTGATGGATATTTATCTATTCGGAACCATGATAACAGGACTTATGCTGATTGGCTTGGGCGTTTCCTGGTTATCAGTACAGAAGAATGGACAGAGCTGTTCAAAGCCCAGTAAAGCTTTGTCTCCAATTATGCAATTAGGAAGAGAATCTGGCAGCACAACATGAATTATTTCTGAGGTAAATTGAAGAGGGGATTTAAAACATCGAGGTGCTAGGGTCTCTTCACAGAGATGGTCTTTGAAGTCTGGTACCAAAATATATAAAATTGGAGTAATTGAGAAGATGAAATTCTTTTCTGCCTCTGAAAGTGACTGCCTTAGCTTTGTTTTGTCTTTTGGATCCCTCATGGCCTTGGACAGGCCGTGTGTAATCTCCCCCGTCCGGAGTAGACACTGCTTGAGAATGTGCTGCTTATCACCCTCCCCTGCTTTTCATAAACATTCTGATGGGGGGCAGGCTGAACTTTCTGATGGACATGTGCCACCAGGATGGGGCATCATGGTACTTAACATCTGACGAGTGCACTGGGGAGAGGACTCTTGACTGATGTCAAGGTAAACTTTTCTATGGACACATGTGACCATGATAACCACCATGGAACCTAACATCTGGACAACTTGCACTGAGAAAGGATTCTTAACTCTATCAGAACTGATATCACACTTTGCATACATTGATCATATGCACATTTTACATACACAACCCAACTCTCTCTGACCTTGCTTTGTTTTGCTTGTTAATGTGTAGAACTATCTGCTAAATGTGCAGTAAGAAGGTTTTTTTGTATGTGTCCATAATTTTGCTCACTTCTGAACACAGTTCTGGAAACTGTGCTTTTTTTCTCTCTTCCTAGTGTGTACCCCCCCCCTTTTCCTCAACTGCAAGGCGTGAACTCAGTTCACTGCCGTATGCAAATTTACCCTTTTGTGGGATTAATAAAGCACATCTCTATTTATCTACATGATTCTGAAACACCAAACCTACTCACCACCTTTGGGAAACATTCTAAGCAGCAGTTTAGGCACTCTAAAAAGGCCCTAAAAGCCTGGGATTAAAAAAAAAACTGTGAGATTGATATTGTTTGAAGACGTGGGAAGACAACTTAAAATGGCTTAATTTACCTTCCACACAAACAACAACCACAGCAGGGAGAGAAAGCGGAGGCAGAGTGAGAACAAAAGGCACCCAGGTGCCTTATATGACCTGGCCATGATTAACCATAGGGAGGAGGAGTCAGCCCAAGGCTGCATTCAGAGGCCCTACTGTTCCTCACCACACAAGGCTAGATGCAAATTATTCCCCGTTCAGAAATTATTTTCAGATAGGGAAGGTGAGGTGGATATAAACGCAGAGGAAAACATAACTTTAAACAACAAAGTGCAAGAACAAATATGAAAAACATGTTGAGATCAATATGATTTTGTGGAATGGGTTGGAAGACAAACAAAATGTGCAAAAATATTATACAGTTTAAAAAAAATGTAAAGGAAAGCACCTTGGGAAATATAGAAAACCTGCAAATATGGGATGGAGCTTTCTTTCCACTTTTTGTTTTTTTAGAACACATGTACACATATGTACTGTCTATAATATTTTGTGTTAAATACAAAGGGATAGAACTTGATAGAACTTGATGATATAGAGTAATGGAGGGAATTGTGTTTTTTTTTAACAGTCTCTGTTAATGTTTTTGACTTTTCTCCAATGCTGGCATTTGATTCATTGCCTCTTGATCCCTGACTTTTCAGATGCAGGTGTTCAGACTTTGTTCATGCCGACACAAAGCATGTAAAGTCAATGATGAAAAACTTCTTTTCTTATCAGCTGTCATCTGGTGACTCCTTTGTGTCAACTCTCGTGAGTGTGGTTGAACTAAACCATAACTAATCTGGTAATTACACTCTCCCACAGATGCTTCATTAAATTTGTTTATCTGCTTAAAAATCTGGAAGAGTCTCTTTAAAACAACCACCTGAGTGTCCATTCTCAATTTTTTTTACTCTCAAATTAACTTTGCATTTCCCGGGTGAGACATTTTGCCAAAATAAAGTGATAAAATGTAACATCACTCACTTTCTCCTGTGGTCCAGTGATATAATTCAGTTCACAACTTTTTCATTTGATGTTTTAATACATGCAACATTTAAACTTTAACTTTGTTTTTGATTCTGCAGATCCTTTCTTGTCTTGAAATAACACATCATAAAGATGCTGAATGATTAGGGTATGCATTAAAGAACAATCTGTGTACAATTTTGGTTGGAAAAACACATAACACTTTAAATTAGGAATTGGGGTCTGCCTACCTCACATCTACATGTGTCAAAAGCTCACAGATCATTACAATCTACATTTCCTGGACTCTTCCAGATTTTTAAGGCTGGCCGCACACAGAGAAACGTGATTCATCTCAACTCAACATAACTGGAAATCGGCTTGATGTGCAACGGTTCCTGAACCAGATTTTTCAGTCTTGACAATGTCCCGACAGGAATCGTGCCGATTCAACATGTTGAATCGCTAGGACTCAAGTCTCGGCGATGTGCAAAATGTTGGAAAATCTGAGACTGACAAGAGGTGATTAGGAGCTGAATGTGACTGGAACAGGTTAGGGTAGTACATCAATAGAACAATAAAAAAAAAAACGAAAAGGCTCTGAAAGAGTTAGTGGTTTATGAGGCAAAATTACAATGAAGTCTGGCTGAAGGACACATCAACTGAGCCCATCTGATTAGAGGCATTAAAGGTGATATATTGCACCACAACTTAATGTAATCCTCACATGTCCCTGTATGTATTTGAAGGTATGAATGTATATTTTAAATTTCAGCTCAAGATCCTACAGATATCCATCATTATTACTATGTCTGTATACTCCTGTTTTTCCACCATGTTCCAAGCAGGCTTATTCCAGTGTCTGCTGCTTTGAATGCAAATGAGCTGCTGACCAGACCCTTTTCTGGTCAGTGCCATTGATGCCTTCTCGTGGACTGTCTGGCACATTATCCCAGGATGTCTGGATAGGACAATGGCTGTATAATTATGGCATCAGAAATTATGCAGAAATCCACATGGCTTGATTCAGGTCTTTTTATCTGAAAAGAGGATGAATAAGAATTTCAATGCTAAACATTCTTAGAGTCCCAGGCCTGTTTTATCATAGACAAATACATGAAAGCTTATTTTTCACAGTATGTATTCTTGAACATTTATTTTGTTTGGACAAATTTTATTAGGCAGAGTTGTCCAGTACAGCTGTCTCCTTACCATCAAGGCTGAAGAATCAAAAATATTTTCTTACAGTTGCAAGTTCCACTCCACTGTTTTCAGAAGTCAGATTTTAATGTCTCTTCTCCTGTGTTATCATCACCACTGAGGTGTTTCATCATAGTAAAGTACATCCATTTACAGCTCTGAAAACATATTTTCATGTTTAGTATCACTTTAAATGTGCAACATGACAGTTTACTAAGTGGCAGTCAGTGTGAGACACTGCAATGTGATTCGTCAGAAGTGTGAGAGAGATTCTCCGTGCATGTCCTCATTTGGGTGTTTATTAAGGCATAAACAGCTCACACTGCAGGGGAAGGAAGAGAGATATCCTTACTCTGAAAATAAGAAATGAAGAAAACAGGATGTTTGGTGTGTACCACTCAAGGTAAAGAGATAACAGGAATGATTACAGTAGTGTTTCCCAGATGTTTTTTTGGGGGCCCTCCTTTAGAAATGTCAGACCGTTGTGATCCAAAGCATAAATCTATAAATCATGAGAATTTGTGAATAATTGAATGCTCTTGGCTATTTAACTGCTGTATCTGAATATTTTAATGTATGTAATATTATCTCAAGCAGGTAAAGGATAAGAATCCACAGTTTTGGTTTACGTACAGTATGTATATGTATAATTCTGATTCCTGACCACAGTCTGCAGTATGTCACTTTAAAGGTCCCATATTTTAACACTTAAAGGTATACTGTATCTGGACTGCTTTAATGTATCTATTAAAGACTTCTGTAAGGGTGTTGATTTGAGTTTTCCTTGGTGTTTCAAGAGCCTCTTTGTAACTGTGCTACACATACTCTGATTTCACGATGAGGGAGGGTACACACCGAAACTCTGTGATTGGTTGAACCATAGATTATTCACAAGGTGATCAGATACTGACATTACTGTAAACACAAACACAAAAAAAAAAAAAATCAAGTCTCATTAATATTCACAATTGGTTCATGGAGGCAGGCCTAATTTTAACTTGAATATGATTGGTTGAAACATGATGTTTCATATTTAAATTCAAAATGTTCACATTTTGAATTATTCTGACTCATAGAGACAACACTAATAAAAATTAGCGTGGTTATGAATGGCTTTAACTCTGGATTGTGGTGCCACTCTGTTGTTTTAAACATTATTTCAGATTCAAAGGAACAATTAAGTTAAAAGTTACACATATTGTTAATTTAATCCTCACATGGCCCTAGAATGTATATCTTAGAATCCAGCTCAAATTACTTGACTGGTTATGAGTTCTGATGTCACAAACATCCAAAATGGCTTATACTTCCTGTTGTCCATCCTGTGTGGATTTCTCAGGACCGACAACACTTAGCAAGTTCATATTATCACAGCTTTTAATTTACCACATTTGTGTCATTTTTTATGTACCGGTATAGCAGGCAGTTCATATACAGACGTGGATAAAATTGTTGGTACCCTCTGTAAATGACAGAAAAACCCACAATGGTCACAGAAATAACT
>JAQQAE010021416.1:0-10467 GCA_029823295.1 Pseudamia nigra | reverse complement strand
TGAAAGTTACACAAATCGTTTGATTGCAGTGATTGCCTCAAAAGGTTGTGCAACAAAATATTAAATTAATGGTACTGTCGGAGTGTAGCCTGAAGCTAAGCCGTACTCTTTTTGACCCCAGGTAACCAGGTTGATGCGCATGCAGTACTAAGGTGACGCGAGCTGTAGGAATACGAGTTGCCATGCCAACACAGTATCTTGCTCACCGATGCGTTTATTTATCGTGTTCCACTACAGTTCCCATGCAATACACCCGCACTGTCATCAATCAAAAACCATAAGCCCTTCCAGGGTCAAACCCCCAGTGTCAGCAAAGAAGCACCTTTATACAGAAAGGTAATTTTAGGATTTACACAGTGCCACCTGGTGGCAATAACATAAAACACACGGCAGGTTAAACCCTCATATCCCAGGCACATATGTAAACAACACAGAAATATGGCTCTTACAGGTACCATCATTTTTGTCAAAGCCGGTTTTGTGAGTTTGTTTTTTAAAATAATTCTGTTGAACTACAATTCAAAAGCAATGTCTGATTTTCATTGGCTAATTTTCATAAAATTTTTATTTATCATTACTTTTGTCAGATTCAAGTTATTTCTGTGATCATTCTGGGTTTTTCTGTCATTTACAGAGGGTACCAACAATTTTATCCACGTCTGTAACTGCTGAACTAATAATGATGTATACAGTGTTAACCTGGGTTAATTCGTTCCAGGATCGAGCTTGTAAAGTGGAAAACTCAGGACAGGTTTTCCCATAAGAATACATGCAAAACTAATTAATCCATTCCAAGACCCAAGAAAACTCCCATACATGCATGCACACCTGTACGTGGATGTAAGGTATCTGGATAAGAATGTTTATTATTATTATCTGAAAAGGAATGCATGAAATTGCTTCTAAAAATTATTTATAATGACACATTACCTTGGAGTCAGAGGGGTGCAGGTGAAATGATCTTTTGCTAAAATAACAAATCCAAAGAGGTTTGCCTCTGCCTACACCTTAAAATGTTACAAAAATGCATGACGCAAAAGTCATTCAGTTGGTCTAAAACACGACCAGTGTGGAGGACTCTCAAACTATTTTACTCGCAATCTGATTTTTTGCACGTGAGCCGGTAGAAAAATTTGCTCGATTTCCTCTTCCTAACCTGAGAAATTTGTAAGCCGATGCGCTTGTAAACCGGGGAAACACTGTACGTGATTCCAAATGTTAATGGTAGGTTTTTATGGTGAAAGAATCCAATAATGAGGGTCAAATAAATGTAAGAATGTTACTTTTTGGTGCAATAACATTATGAGCAGAGTTTCAAATGATAATGGTAAGTTTTCACTTTGGCCTTGGTGGAGGTCTGCGTGCTAGTTTAAGGCTGTGAAAGTCTACATCGTTTTCACACGTCTTTATCTCTCATGTTTTTAAAGAAGGAAAAGAAGGTCTTTATGACTTTTATCAAGAATGACGATATTTACGATGGGTAGTTTTGTTTTTTTTTTTCTTTTTTTTTTTTTTCTTTTTTCAAGCTAAAAAGCACAAATTTAAAGTAAGTGTGAGTGTTTTTCCAAGGAGATGATAACAATTAAGCAAGGCTTTGGCAGAACTGTTATTTGATTTGTTGAATAAGTGTTGGTTGATGAGGACAGGGCTCTTGTACGGAGTGAGCTCCGCATCTGTGCTTCATCAAAAACTATATTCCAGCTTTTGTCTGCTTTCCTCAAGTGAAGCAGCAATTCATCATACGTTTAAAAAGAAAGCAAGTCACATTGAATTAATCACCTTCCACCTTCGCTGCTTTGTGCTTCTCATCATTTCCATTTGTGATTCCAGACTCGTAACAATGCTGTCTGATTTCACAATATCAGCGCGACTGGATTCACTAGTGTTTGCTTTATTCCGAACTAATGAATCATCCTTGTTGTCTTTGTGTTTCTGCTCTGTGTGTGTGTGTGTGTGTGTGTGTGTGTGTGCGTGCGTGCGTGCATGTTTCTTCTAGTTGTGTCCACAGTACTGGCCAGAAAACGGGGTGCACCGTCATGGACCCATCCAGGTGGAGTTCGTCTCGGCTGACCTGGAGGAGGACATCATCAGCAGAATATTCCGCATCTACAACGCAGCTCGGGTACGGCGACGCTTCATTCGCTCACTCATGAGTTTATTATTTTAGGAATTTTTATCCATTTCGTTGATTTTTTTTTTTTTTTCTTTTTATTATTTCCTGGCTCATTTAAATTTCTGTTTTTTGCATTTCACTCATTTTTGTTTTCCATACTTGTTTGTTTGTTTGTTTGCTCCTTTTTGGTTTTGCAAATGTTCTTAATTATGCTACTTGTTGTGTGGTTATTTCTCCATTTCTTTTTGTTTCATTCTCTTGCTTGTTTATTCTTGTTTGTGTTCTTAGTTGTTTCATTCATTACTGTTTATTTTTCTGGATATTGTGTCATTTTTTATTTACTTGATTATGCTGCTATTATTGTGTTATTCATTTCCTGTCACTTTCTGATATTTCTGTTTATTTTGGGTTGTTTTTTTATTTTGCTCTTTTTTTTCTTATTTATTTTAGCCACTTTCATCAATTTTTTTGATCACATTGCTTGTATAATTAATTTTTATGTTTATTTTCCTGCTTATTTTGCATGTTTCTAACTTATTTTGTGCATTTTTATCAATTTTATTGATTATTTTGTTCATATAATTGATTGTCTGCTTGTCTCACTTATCTTTGTTCTTTTTCTTATTTATTTGATCAATTTTCATTAGTTTTATTGATTGTTGTTCATATAATTGATTATTTTCTTAATTTTCTTGCTTATTTTGCTAATACAGTATGTGTTCTTTTTCTTAAACATTTTGTCCATTCTCATCAGTTTTATTGATTATTTTGCTCATATAATTTATTATTTTCTTCATTTCCTGCTTATTTTGTTAATTCATCTTCATGTTTGTGTTCATGCCTCGTTTATGTTCATTTTAATTCATTTTTTATTGCTGATGTAATGTTTATTTTTTGATCATATTGCTTGTATAATTAATTTTTATGTTTATTTTCATTCTTATTTTGCTTTTGTTTGTTCTGTTTCTTACTTATTTTGTGCATTTCTATCAGTTATTGATTATTTTGCTCATATAATTGATTGTGTTTGCTTGTCTTGCTCATTTCTGTTCTTTTCCTTATTTATTTTGTCAATTTTTATTAGTTTTTGTTGATTGTTGTTCATATAATTGATTATGTTCTTCATTTTCCTGCCTATTTTGCTAATGTGTTCTGAAACATTTTGTTCATTTTCATCAGTTTTATTATTATTATTTTCTTCATTTTCCTCCTTATTCATTCTGCCTAGTTTATGTTCATTTTTGTTCATTTTTCATGCTGATGTAATGTTTGTTTTGTTTAAAAATGAACCGCATACCATCAGTTTTTAGTCTTTTACATTATCATATATTCCATCTTCTGAAGGAGTCGTTTGTGTGACCAGGTCGACTCGGTCTTTCTTCCTTCGTGTGCATTTTATTCTAACTTTGGTGATTTGTTTCTCCTCCCCGTTGTGAACACAATAGCCAATTTCTTCAGTGAGTGCACATTTCACACATTGCTCTCATAAACCCGGTCTGTCCATTCAAGCTGTGCAGAGGCCCGGTCATTCTGTGCTTTAACTGAAGTCACTGCACCACTGATTGGAGGTGTGATTGCCCAAGTCACATGTCTATTCGACAGCCACAGAAATGTTCACACTTTGAGAGAAGTTCTGGTTAGACAAGCTGTTGGTTGTAGTTTTGTCTCCAGGATGTTGAGATGTTTACAACTCCCTCCAGGCAGCAAGAACGATTCATTACTTTCATTACTGATTTTCTGATCATTCTGCTCAACCATTCTTGTTCATTTATTCTTCTTCATTATTTATTTTGCAATATTTTGTTCATTTTTCGTCAATTATTTTGTTCATTTTTGGTGGTCCAACTTTGATAACTCTTGCAATGTGTACCTTGGAGTAAATGGAGTAAGTTGAAGTAATTTCTTGGTAGACGTCTCTAAAGGCCCATTTATACTCTACGCTAGTGTGTTGTGTACCAAGTAAAAATTTTTTGTCATGAGTCATTATGGTCTCAAACATTTTATTTGTTCCCTCTAATAAGTGATCTGGTCCATCTTTAACTTTTTGCTCCATTATTAAGATATCACGGCAAATAATCCAACCAATGTTTGCTGTGTTTGATTACATGTTGCTTTGGTAATTAGTCTTCTGGTGGAGTCGGACCTTCACATCTTCTATTTATTCAATATGTTCAAAGTTTTACCTGACATACACTCGACTGTAGTTGTGGATAAATGTTTACACTAACAACACTGTGATATGATTTTGTTTAACACTGCTTGGTGAAGTTTTAGCATCCGTAGGCTAGCAGTTTTCCCTACGCTCTGCTGGCATACGTCCAAATATGGTCGCATTCTGTTTTTGGCTCCAAGATGTCATCCAAGATGACACTCATGTTTTGGCAGTTATATTCTCATAAATTTATGGTTCTTTATTCTTTTATAAATAGGTTTTAATTTTTTTTCTTTTTTTTTGGGATGTTTTTTTTTAATTATTTGTTACATTTTTGGTCAATTTTCTTAAGTTTGTTTCTATTTGGGTACTTCCTGTTCATTTTCTTGACCACTCAGTTTTGTTCATTTTGTGGTAATTTACTGCTGCACATGCAGGCTTTTGCAAAATTAAATTAAAAATGCAAATTGGATCAATCTTTGTTTAATGATGTATTTAAAGTGTAAAGTTTTACTGTGGGTCCAGAGGATATGGAAAATGTATCTCTTAAGTCTTGATCTGAAAAAGTCTGTGAACCATTGCTTTACGAGTTCAGTTTGCAATGATCCTCCATTTCTCCTAGATTCACTCTAAAATGTATTTTCACAATGAAAAAATTATTTTTTGAAATGCATAGTTCTCAGTGCAGTGACATGAGTCATATAGTGACCTGATCAGCGGTTCAAATGACGTCAACATTAAACATGCAAAGCTGGAAAATTATTATGTAATAGTGACAATTACTGTGACTTTTCATACTTTAAATACATTATTTTGATAGTAGTGGGGTATTTTTATTAATATAAGGTTTTAAATACGTACATTAAACTGAATGCTCAGAGTATGTATTTTTCAGAATATGCAGTGCACAAATGACAGTTATAATACTGTACTGAAGTACGTGACATTTATCTCAACATCTTGTCTTTTTTAGAAATGAAGTCTGTTTTATTTCGATTTCGGCACGCCACTTGGCAGTCAGCAGTATTTCTTAGAACCTCTGTGAAAAATGTGGAAACTGGTGACAGCTGTAGTCTAGTAATAAGAACATTGATTGTAAAGGCAGATGTTACCATTAATTATTAAAATGACACTTTTAAATGCTGTGAGCAGCACAAATGATTTCAATTCTGTCTGTTTTGGTGGAGGATGACATCGCACAGACAAATATGTGTCACGAACAGCAGTGATAGATATGTTATTGATTATTAGTTACCCTGGTAGAAATGAAAAATGGAAAAATAAATAAAAAGTATGAAGGGACACTATGTTTTTCAGTGACTTTTGAAGTTTTAGAAACCTCCTACGAGACATCACTGCCAAAAAGTCATAGCACACAAGCTCCCAGCGGTGTGTTCAGGTCTCTGAAGAATGTTGTAACCTCAGCTCGCATATGAGTTCAAATATAGGCCACATGTCTGTGCATTACAGCCTTTTTCAAAGTGTGCCTGCGCCAGATTTCAGATCAGCATTTACAGGATTTCAAACCTTGAGGATTGTGACAAATGCAGAACTGAGCTCAGAAAACATTTTAAAAAGAGATGTCTGTTGAAATTCTCAGTCATCCAAGTCAGAGTCTGTTCCAGCAATTGGGCAGATGTGTTTCCTCCATAGTCTGTATACATAACTGGACAAAGTGACTGTGACGTCACCCATTAGTTTCTGAAGGGCCGTTTAGAGGCCAATCGGGTTGTCACTTCCTGGACGGCATATTGGAGCCAAAAACAGGATGCTACCATATTTGGGTGAACGGCAGCAGTCATGCGTTCATGCCATGGGAAGCTAATATTAGACGCTAGCTTACTGATGCGGTAAAACTTCACCACGCAGTGTCAAACAAAGTCATATTACATGTTATTAGTGTAAACACCTACCCACAGCTGCAGTTTTTGTCATGTATAACTATGAACATATTGAATAAATACAGAAGATACAAACGTCTGAATCGGTCCGATTTCACTAGCGAGCTGTTGCTATAGCAACGTGATTTGTTGGATTGTTTGCTGTAATATCTTAATAACGAAGCAAAAAGTTAAAGATGGATCATCACGTTACTTATTAGAGGATCCAAATAAAATGTCTGAGACCATGATGACACATGAAAATAATGTACTGGCTTAGTATTTTTAGATAGAATCATATGCATCTCTATGGGGGAAAAAAACTTCTTGGAGCCAGACGATCAGTTCCCCAGTGGCCAAGTGATGGAATTACAAAGTTACTTCCGCATTGGCCTCACTGAACAGCCCCGGTCGTTGCCCCTTGGTTTCCTCCAAGATGTTCCACTTCATCCAAGTGGCTTCTACAGTTCAGTTTAAAAAAAAAAAAAAAAAGAGCTGCAGTTGTAAAGAAAATGAACTTGATCTCTGCAGTGATTTAACATTTTTTTCAATTCATCCAACCATCAGGCATGCCTTCAAATCTTATCTTCAAAGCTTTAAAACAGTGAGTTTCAAACGTGTGCCTTTTTAATCACTTTGAATGATATCGCTCATTCTTCCAGTGGCCTGATGACAATTGGGACATTTAGACATCATCGTCCTCCTCCAACTGTCTCTGTTTTCAGCTGTCTTCATGTTGTTGGTGATGTTTTCTCCAGTCCATATGCAGAGGCAGGTAGAGTAAACAGAAACACTGCTCAAGTAGAAGTATTGTGACTATAGTGACTCAAGGAGAAGTAGAAGTACTCAAAAATACTACTTGACTAAGAGTAAAAAAAATCTCATAAACAACTCGCATAGTGAGTAATTTCATTAAACGGAATTTATTACAACCTAATATACTGCCTTCAAACTGTTCATTTTAGTTTATTTCCATAATTATTTGAAATTTTTGGTGATTTATGTTGGTTATTCTGTTTTTACTATCTTTATTTTTTTTGGGGGGGTACCTAATATCCTTCCTTGGTTTATTCATTTTTTGCAAATGTTTTGCTTATTTTGTTTTTTAACATTACATTTTTTTTGCTCATTTACATGAATGTTATCTTTTTTGCTTATTTTTTCATTTGTACTTTCACTAATTTTACAATGTACAGTACTTGACAGCTTCATTCACTTTTGTTAATTTTTTGATAATTTTGTTCATTTCTTTGCTCATTTTGTTGAGTTTGTTCAGTTTTTGTTCATTTTGATGCTTAGTTTGTTCATTGTTATAATTTAATTGATTATTTAGCTCAGTTTTTTTTTATTTAATTGATTATTTCATTCTCTATTTAAATTTAAACTTTTTTAAAAATCTATTCATCGAGGTAGGGCAAAATGTAACTCAGAAGAAGTACATTTTTTCCATCACAAATGTAACTGAGTAAGGGTACTATGAAGTACGTTTTATGTGGAAAAACTACTGAAATACATGTAAGGGAGTAAACGTACTTGAGTACTACCTACTTCTGTGCATATGACAATATCTGACAGCCCTTCTCCTTGCCCATGCATAACGGCGTGTGCTAGCGTTAGGGTCTCATTATCTCCAATCTGATCTTTTGTCTTCTGTTCTACTGCTTCATTGGTGACTCTGTTTCCAGGTGATTCCAACAATTGGCTGAAGGCAGCACATTTCAAATGCTTCAAGTCTTAGTTTTCTTGTTTAATAATGTCATAACAATGTCGACGTTTCACAGACATACAGTAGAATGCAGTCGATGTTACAAGTGACCTCATTAATTTCACTTTTGTAGGTATTGAGATGTTTTCGGTATTCCAGAGTTTATTGATCTTTGTGATCTGCCCAATAACTCTACCTACTCTTCTCTCTTGAAAGATATTTCATGCAAAAGTGCAATAAACCTATACCGATCATCCATAACATTATGACCACTGGCACGTGAATCAGGGATAATATAAATTATTGTATTCCAGTGGCACCTGTGAGTGGATAGGATATATGAGACTGAAAGTGAACATTTAGTCCTTAAAGTTGGAAAAAAAATTGCACAGCATAAGGATGTAAGCAACCTAGACAAGGGTTACATTGTGATGTCAGGACAACTGAGTCAAAGCATCTCCAAAACTGTGGTCTTGTTTGGTGGTCCTGATCCTGCAGTGGATGGAACCCCATGAAGACAGAAGGATCTCAATCCAGCAGAGGATCTAAAGGAACAAACATTACTACCTCATAATGTTGTGTAGGTTCTTCCTTTTGATGCCAGATCAACTCTAACCCACGACATGAGCTCTACCAGACCTCTGAAAGCTGTAATAAATGGCAGCACATTACACTGTAGACATTACAGTCACACATACTTCACATCCTGTAGGTTGTAAGCCTGGGCCTTCATGAATCTAACATTTTTAACTATTTGCAAAAGTGGCTTAGTCAACATTTGTAACTGTCAGACTTTTATTAATATTCAATGCATAACTTGAAACTAGAATGTTTGATTTTTAACACAACCAACAAAACAAATCACTCATTTGTTCTGATTTATAGTCATCTACATTTTATTAGCAGTTCTAATTCAAACACATGTTTTAATCCTCAACTGTTTGTAACAGATTTCATGTATTTTTAAATCTAAACGTACACGTGTGGTGTAACCGGTTAGACTGATGCTCTAGCTAATTTGGTTGAACTTGCCCTTTAACATGGAGCTTCATTGACTGTGTGACCGGAGTGGATCAGAGTCATCCGTAGTCACAGCTTCGTCCTCCACTGTGTGGACATGTTAACACGGCATGTGAGCGGCGGAGACGTGTCCGGCGGAATTCGCTCTAATCACACACGATCACTGACGGCTGTTATTGATCCATACGTCTCCGAGTGCGGGTCTTAGATTACTTAACCATGTGTCTGCACCGGCAGCTGAGCTCATCTATCACATCACATATCAACACGTCCATCGCCACGCTGATGTCCTTATGCGTCGCATGTCTTCATCCCACATAGGTTGACCTTTCAAAACAATGGAGGGGAGTTTGTTCTCAATATTAATAACATGTACATTTGTCCTCCAGGTGAAACACTTTCAAGTTATAGTTTGGTGGGGGGGTGGGGAGGTGACATTAAAGGCTTTTTTTTTTTTTTTTTATTGCGTATCAAAAAAATCCTGCTCTGTAGAAATAATGCTATTTTTTATTTTTGGTCATTTTGTTCATTATTTTGTTCATTTTGCCTGTAAATATTGTTCATTTTTGTAAACTTTGTTCATTTCTGTTCATTTTTGATAATTTATCATTTCATCCATTTTGCTGCTTATTTTGTTCACTTTATTTAATTTGTTGCTTATTTTGTCCATTTGTTTGCTTATTGATAAAGTTTGATTGATTGATTGATGAGATTTTGGCCTTGAATTGTGACGCGCCTAGAGATAATCAGCGATTATGATTGGCGCTATACAAATTAAGATTGATTGATTTTTCTCCTTTTGTTCATTTTGCTGGTTTGTTTATTTCCCCTGTTTTCTTTTTTGTCATTTATTTTGTCCTTTTGTTTTTTCCCACTTTACTCTACATTTTGTCCATTTTGTTGCTTATTTTGTTAATTTTGCTGTTTATTCTTTGTTTTATACATTTTGTTTCTTATTTTACACATTTCGATTCTTACTTTGCACATTGTTTCTGATTTTGTCCATTTTGCTGTTGATTTTGTTCATTTTTTCCATTTTATTGCTTATTTTTTTAATTTTGCTGTTTATTTTCTTTGTTTTATTAATTTTGTTTCTTATTTTGCACATTTTGTTTGTTTTGTCCATTTTGCTATTGATTTTGTCTATTTTACTGTTGATTCTGCTCATTTTGTCCATTTTGCTCCTTATTTTGTTCATTTTGCAGTTTATTTTTTGTTTTGTCCATTTAGTTTCTTATTTTGTCTACTTGGCAGTTGATTTTGTCCACTTTGCTTTTGGTTTTGTTCATTTTGTCCAGTTTGTCAAATTTATTGTTTTATTATAGTTTCTGTTCATTCTTACAGTGTATTAATTCTTTAAAAAAATGTTTTTTTTAATTTTCTTGATTAGTTCAACTTTTGTTCAGTTTGTTTTATTTCATCCCAACCCTTTTCATTTTCTTTTTTTTTCACTTTACTATTTTTTGTTTATTTTGTTACATTTTGTTCCTTTTCACTTTTTGTTTGTTACACTTAGAACATGAACTGGTCAATGTTTAAAATTCACACAAAGATCCAGAGATTAGAGCAGTGGTTCTTCACCGGGGTTCGATCGAAC
>JAQQAE010021415.1:0-10467 GCA_029823295.1 Pseudamia nigra | reverse complement strand
CGAGGATTAAGGGGTAGAAAATGGATGGATGAACAAAAACAAGAAAATAAACAAACAAATAACACAATGACCAAGCTTAAAGCAAAACTGAACAAAGTAAATAGAAAAGGAACAAAATGATTATGAAAACTGACAATAATTTACAAAAGTGACTGAAACAGTGCATTAACACAAAATAAACAAAAATATTACAAAATACTCAAGGAAAAAAACAATACAAAAAAAATGAGCAAGATATTGAACAAAAGTCACACAATTTGTAAAAATGTTGGAAAATTTCATAACAGCTAAAATAATAAACCAATTTTAAAAAAAAATAAATGAAAATAATCTGCAAAATTAATGAACAAAACAGTCAATAAAATCAACAAAAAAATCAAAAAAAAAAACAAAAATGAAAACCATTTTTAACAGGTTGCTAACATGCACATTATATTTCGTGTGTTATATAAAGGCTTCTGATATTTTCTGGCAGCTCTACTGTAGATACAGTACTTATTTTTTGTTTCTTTCAGTCCAAAAATGGCTCCTTGTATGTAAAGGCTTTAGACACCTGAGCTAGTATGCCTCTGAAGTACTACAGTTTGAGCAATAATTGATTAAATCTATGCCTCTTACACACGTACAGTGTTATTAACGTTAAGGATAATAATACCAAGAATCACAGCTTCAAATTGTTTCTCTGTTAAGTGATTTTTCTTCAGCAATAGTCTGAGCTAGATTGTCATTACTCAGATAGCCGGTATTAGCAGATATCTATTCAGTTTAAATTTAAAAAGGTTTATTAAGACCAAAAGTGCTTGGAAACTGTAACAGCATGACTCAGCAGTTCTTCATCATGTGAGGTGGGCAATGGCACAGCGAGGGTAACAGAGTTGACATATGTCCTGCTGGTGCCATCTCGGAACACACCAAGCAAGGCGTGGACACAAATCAGCACAGATGGACAGAAACAACACATTGTTACACGCCCGTCAAGCACAGAATACTGTGTATGCTGGCATCAGGTCAGCTGAAGATACTTAAACACAATTCATGTCACCCATTAAGAAGGATTTGCTGGACAAGGACCATATTTTCCACCATTTAATTGACCATTTGGTGATTTTGTGCCACAGCAGTACACGCGTCTACTTGTTAACTGGCAACAGTGACACAGGCTTCAGCTGTTCATCATGAAGGTTTGAAGTTTCCTGTTTACACATATGAGGCCAAGGGTGTCTACACATATTTCTGTGCAGACATCTAGGTGGGCTGTGTCATAGGTGATGCATCCTGCACAATATTGTTATAAAACTAACCTAAAAATTAAAATACCAACATTTCTGGTGAGTCTTCCATTATGTGTGAGACTAGCAGTACTGCAGTCAAGAAACGAGACCACATCATGAGCAAGACCAGAATGTACTGACACCCAAGCAAGGCCAACACCAGATATAGAATGAAGGCATTACAGAAGCACATTTTCCAAATACTGTATATATATATATATATATTGATATGGTTCATAGGGTGAGTTGATCCCTACTAGCAGTGAACAGGAACAACAAGGCAGCCTGTGGATAATTGAATAAGGATTTGAAAAATTCTTTCAAACCACAGTAATGATGTTATCGTATTAATCAGAAAGTGCACCACAAATTTAGTGATGTCTAGACAGAGGTGGGATTTACATCAGACCTGAAGTCCTATTTGCCTGACATGAAGACATACACACTCCGCATTTAACTCCCTCCCTTGGGAGTGGTGGGCAGCCACTGTGCAACACCCGGGGGAGCATTTAGGGATAAAGGGCCTTGTTCAAGGGCCCACAGTAATGGTGATGATGATGAGGGTGGGGACACCTTCCTAAGACCTTACGGTCTGGGGAGCCGACGACTCTGCAGTCACAGGCTTGCTTCTCTAGCCTCTAGGCCACCACTGCCCCTACAAGAGGTGGGTTTTATCTCAAATCTGGAGTCCTATTTGCCTGAGATCAAGATAATGTCAAGTAACAATGCACTTGAGACTAAGACCTTCAACAAGTGGCAATGCCCAGAACTACAACACTAGAGACAAGTCTGATACCGTCATTGTTACAAATGAAATGAAATGTTATAAACATATGTACAGTATCTGTTGAGCAGTGTTAGGATCGGCATTCTCCTTCCTTTTGCTGTGTGGTACAATTTCATTAGCCTCTGTCGCTTCATCACACAGCAACAACCTCTGACCTTTAACTACAATTCGAAAAGCTCTGTTTGGACTACAGCATCATTTTCTGTGGGATTTTCAGTTGTAGGAAAGTATTTTAATACCACAGCATGCTTCTTCATGTGCTCATGTTCCATCAAAACAATTTCTGCCTGAGCCACCTCAGTATCCTGCGCTCAGTGCTGCCCAATACAATTGTGAGTCATTTAAAGATCTCGGTAAACAACCCAGAGAACATTTATCCCTACTCCAGAGAGTTGGTTGATGGTGTAAGACTTTTCTTCAGTGCTTTTGCAGCTCTAATGAAGTGTGGATATAGGTCTGGCTGTGTGAGCCTTGTATGAGACAGGATCAGAAGGTACACATTGTGACGCTTAGGAACAGGTGTATCCTGGTTTTTTCCAAAATTCTCACATTCATTGGCATATTAAACAAGTAACCAGTTCTTATCTTTATGTAGCTTTTGTTATTTTTAAAATAGAACTTTATTAATACTTTACAGAAAATTTCATTGCAGCTGCCAAAGCAACAGCAACCACGCACACACACAATCAACCTAATGTACATGTTTTTAATGTGGTGGAGCGACGAGAGGAAACCCATCCTCACACAGGGAGGTAAACTCTACACATTAAGTCTTTGTGCTGACACCGGGATTCAACGTCAGAACCTTCTTGCTGTGAGGTGCATGTGCTAACCATGGCCCCACCGTGCCACCCCATGTGTATGTACTGTATGCAGCTGCAGATCAATTGATCTTTGACAGTTGTGCTTTTTACAGTTGTGCATAATAAACACTATGAAGAATGAAACACCCATGGGCCTCTTAATCTCAAAAACTCATATTTTTCCAGCAGCTCTGCTTTTGATTGATGTCTTTACCAGCTATACATGATGATTACCACTGCTATTGCTCATTATCCCAAGTTCTTACTTGGCTTTACATGTTCTCAGCCCAGCTCACGCTCTATAAGACTCATAAAAAACAGCATACAGATGAGGCTTTGATATGCAGAAATGGAGAGTGTACAGTAGCTTTCTGAGACCCATATAAATGGTAATAAATGCCTACATATGAAATATATTCACTGCCATTTAAGGCCAAGCTTCATCCCTGGGTTATCTATTCCTGATCTTGTTTTCTTGTTTATCTGAACTCCTTAACTACAAATTGCAGCCATCAATGTGACAAAGAAAACATGGAAATGTATTTTGATTTTGTACGTTGGTCCAATATTTCATTAATGGGTTTGTACACTATATTTAAGTTACACCTTATCCGCCTCTTTAGTTGAAACTGTTTTGTCCAAAGTACATATTTGTATAACAATTCATTGTCACCACAACTTTTAATATGGTGAAAGGCCTAGAAGCAGCCGGTGCAGTCAAGCACTACACAGCACCTAGTGAAAAAGAAAAACAGATCATCTTGAAATTGTTTTAGAGAGTATATTAGCCTATCTATCAAACAACTGGTAATCTCTAACGGACAGTGTGTTGTAATTATAATAAACGGCTTCACATGAATGTTATTATGTGCTGTGCTTTTAAACTCAGGGGTTAGAACAAAACAGCACACAGCAGGAGACTTTTACTGTCTATTGTAATACACTCTATTGTACCCAAAGCCACAATCTGATCCTATTACATAATTAGACAGAGACTACTGAACAGAGATGTTGTAAAACAGACTGAGTTGGCTGCTTAACAAGTGAGGATGAGGTCAAATGCCACAGACCACAGCACTGACAATGCTGATTTAATTCAGCCTACATAGAGAAACTAATACATAATAGGCTCCACATGCTTCTATTATCTGTTTGGATAAACAAAAGCAACTCAACAGAACTTTTTGAAAGCAACTTGACAAAGTGCTTCATATGCATATGACTGCATGTAAATGAGTACACTACATCCACCCACAAGATGCATTAATATGCATTATTCACATATGCAGGCTGACTAAACACACAGGAGACAGTGCAGAAGTTAATACCTGCAGACACACGGCATGACTCTCCTCTGTGGTGCCTGTGGCTGTGAGGTATGTGGGCTCTAGCGCCCTGATGTTGACACAATGCTCTCCTGGCACAATACACTTGATGGCACTTTGTTGACTGTCTCCTCAGATCAAACACTTTGGGCAATAGAAAACATGACAGGAGCGCTGTGGTGGCAGGAATCTGTCCACAAACTGAACACAACTGAACTGGCACCTAAGATTTTCACTGCCAAGCAATGCCAGTGTCTGATAATGGGAATAAAGTCTCCACCAGCAGCTAGGTTTAGGTATGTCATGCATGTAAATACACAAGGAAGAAGCAGCACCATTACATAAACTCATTTATGATGTTCCAAATTAGCTGAAGGCTTATTAGTTATGTAAGTGCATTTGTTTAAAAGATGAATGATCTTCTCACTAATATATATTCAACATTCAAGATCAGCCAAATGTTTACAAAAGGCCTGGGGCTAATGATGTTTATTCATCTGTGATTATTATGGATTATTTTACTAAATAGCTTTTATATGAATTATGATTTTTATATTAAATTATGATTAATGTTAAATATTCAAAAAGAGTTCATGTCAAATCCAAGTTGACATTTTTAAATTGCTTTTTTCCATGTCACATTTCAAAAACTACAGCCTTTACATTTACAATACATTTTAGAAAAAATCCTTGCATCCTAGAAAGCTGTATTGAGTGAGTGATGAAATCTTGCTTTATAAATTATTTTACCACAGTACCGTAAAAAGTTCCCTTTCAATTAATACTATGCAGCAAGCTTTTAGAAAATGATCAAGGTCCAGATATGATGACTGTACCGCATTTGAAACTGAAGGATTGTTTTTACCTCAGGTTCAGGTCACAAAATGTCATCAAACATTGGCATCTCACATCTTGAGAGAGACACGAGAGACTAATCTTACCTACACATACATAAACACAGGCCGTGTACATACCTGAGTGAGCTCCTGCTGCTCCAGGTCCCACTTCTTGATGCCGTTGTCTCTGGATCCACTAAACAGCACATCTCCCTGCACAGCCAAACACTCAATGCCATCATAATGAGGAGGCTCAAAGTTATGAGCTGGACCTACATTACCCAGAGTTCCCTCTGCTACGTCAAACACCTGAAGACCAGACAGCAAGAGGAATAAAAAAATAAATGTAGCTTATTCTGTGATAATTGGTACTGAGACATTGTCACTCAGGCAGGGTGTAAATAATATGATGTGTTTGCATGTACCTTGACATAATGGTCTTTGGAGCCGGTGATTACTTGGTCTTTGCCGAGCACAGACTGTCCCACCGTTAGACACATGACGGACCCAATGTGGCCTGTCAGCTTCCCCATTGCTTGCATCCTACACATATACGTGGAGAGACAGGTGCACACCAAAGTGAATCAAAGGTCTGTGAAATGTATTACTCCCAAGAAGGTACGAGTGGACTGTTTAACTGAACAAATACCTACACGGGTGATGTAACAGTGCCGTTTCGCTGCAGTGACATGGGCTGAGATAATACTGACAAAATATTTGTTACTAGTTTTCATTTCTAGGGGCTCTTATGTATCATGAAATGGGTCTGAGCCCCTCGGGATAACCTGTCTGGTCCAATCTGTTAATCATTTCCCTCTAGAACTGTAAAAACTGGGGAGGAGATGTTACCACAAGACTTCAGAGAGAGGCCCGCATGTACAGTTTCACATTCAGTGTACGGATGCTTCTAGACCAGGGGTCTCAAACTCGTGCATGGAGGGCCGAGACCCTGCAGGTTTTCTATCCAACCAGTCAGTAAAGCAGGTGATTTCACTGATCAGCAATTAGGGGGGAGGAGCTAATCAGTAAAATCTGCTTGTTGGAGACTGGTTGGAGGTAAAACTTGCAGGGTCTCGGCCCTTCCTGGCACGAGTTTGAGACCTTGTTCTAGACTTTCTTTTGACAGCTTCTAAAACTCCTCTGTCAAATAATAATCAAGTTTTTGCTTGATCCAAAAGCCAGCTGAAAGGAAACCAGATACATGAAAGACATATTAATGATGGGAAAATTAAAGAAAAAAATCAGCATGTGCGTTAATGAATAAATAGACACAAATGATTGCATACTTTAATCAATACATGAATGACTAGAAAATGTGAATAAGTAAATGGACTGACAAATGTACCTGTTGAGGTCCCAGATACGAACAGTGTTTCCAGCAGCAGCATAGAGCACCGACCCAGACGGGTTCAGAGATATCTGGTTGATCTGACACTCGCCCTGCGCAAAGGTTATTGTTCGGGTGGTGGTGCCTGCACACGCATCACCTGAAACCACCTGACCCGATGATCTGCAGAGACAAAAAAAAAGCCAAAAGGAACAGATAAGACGAGAATACAAAGTAAACATGACAAGCAGTCAGAAAGGAAACAAACGAGAGAAATACGGAGACTGAGACAAGTGGAATTTTACAGCTGTCTTTTCCTCTTACTGTATTTCACATCAAATGCTCCCTTCATTTAAGTTTTTCGAAGCTTGACTCACATGCACAGGAACAGCATCAACAACGTACTGTATACAAAAGATAATGCTGATACAAATTGAATGGCTTAAAGTTGCAGTGCTTGACAGTTTTTTGAACATCAGTTCCATTAGATTTAAGCACACTGTAATTCAAATGGATAAACAAGAATTTTACCCAGTACTGTGGAGTTTTCAGACTGTAGAAAATCTACCAAAAAATATTTTGACAAATCACAAGTGTCAAGTAGGGGGATATATATGTAACTGACAGGTTGTTCAGATTTAGTCATGAGTCTTCACTGCTCCACTCAACACAGAACCCTCAAAAAATGGGCTCTCCTTTCCACAGCAGAGTGAACCAGCATCAGGTTATGTATCTTTATATTATACTTTCGATTTAGACAGAGCTGCAGAAAGTGTACATTTTCCACTTTTTACCATTTTTTTACCCAAATTATGGCTGCAGTTAAGTGTCAAGCAAACTGTTCCTCTGCTGTTGTGGGGCAGAGACTTACGTGAGAGTGCGGACACACTTTGCTGAGTCGCGAATGTCCCAGACCTTTATGTAAGAAGTGGAGACGGAGAATACCAAACAGGAGGAAGGGCAGTATTTCACTGATACCACATTGTTAGGATGGCCTTTGAGGGTGACAATCTCCTGTCCTGTTACCAGGTTCCACATCTTACAGGTACGATCTGATGGAAGAGAAAGGTGCAGTTTTAAGATAGAAAGGTATAAAATGTGCATGTATGGTCTGTGTCAAGCATATGACAAAGGAGGGACCTTTGCCTTAGGATAAAACACTACAATAAATTCTTGTAAGCTTATCCATTTTGGAATGCATCCAGCTTTTCATTCTTTATGACTGAAATTTGTGTTTATAAAGGCACATTGTGTGGAGTTTAGTGGCAATGAGGTAGTAGATTGCAATTAACTAAGCACCCCTTGTCTCACCCTACCCTTCTATGTGAGTCAGAGAACCTAAAGACATTAAATGTGAAAGGCCTTTGGTCCTTACTGGTCTATGACAGAAACATGGCGATGCAACGCCTCCATATAGACGCCTGCTCATTGTAAGGGAATGAAAACATAATGATTTTCATTTTTAGGTGAGTGCACACTGTTTAAAACCTAATTATGAAAATTAGATTAATTTAATGCAAATGATCCCTCTCAACTTCACCTTTAATCAACATCACAATGGTTCTTAATATTGTAAATATTATTTAATATATGCGGTGCTAAAGACAAAGTATTTGTATTTTATATCTTTTCATCCAGATGTGAATTGCAGCTGCTAAAATAGTTAAACCCCACTCAGCTTTGAAAATCCCAAACCATGTTTGATATTTGTACAGACTGTTGGAATCTCCACTGGTGTGTTCGGATTTCAGCTGGTAAATATGTGGTTAGATTTCCAAGCAAAGTGGCTGAATTCTATAAGGTGCTATGAATACGAAGCTGCATCAACTCTGAAGACTGATTAAACCTTTGTGTAGTTAATTGGTATAATCTGTATACCCCTCCCTGCCAAAAATGACCCTCGTTTACAAACTCCTTACAATAAAACAGCTTCTTTGAATTGTTAAACACAAATCTGCTTTGCATGGAGAAACAACCTGTCATTCATCAGCTTTTAATTAGTCTACATGGTTTGTTTTTATTTCAGCAAATCTGTCATTTCACCCATTTTAACACTATAATTAACGAGAAAAAAAATCCTGATATTCTAAAATTCTTCATGGCACTTTTTTATAACAGTATGCTGGTGTAATGTTAGGAATCTTTGTAATACTACTAAACTTTTTTTCTTTTTTATGCACACTGCCATTTCACATGCATATGCAGAAAACTATAACATAAAACAACATTTAGTGCAGTGCACCTTTCGATCCAGTGAAGAGCAGCTCGTCTGTTGCGTCCACACAAAGGACAGGCTTCGAGTGTCCCTCAGCGACGGACACGCACTGCAGGGGTGCTGTCCTTCCCCCCTTCACACCCCCAATGGGATTGATCACACCCCTAAAAATCACAAATGCATATCAAGTCTCACTCTTCCTCAATGAACAGTGATATTTTGTCTATAAATGTACTGGACAAACAGGATGATCAAAAACATGCACATAAATACTGAAATACTCTTTCATTACAGAAACAACATAAATCTCACCATTTACCCGTTTGTTTGCTGAGGAACAGCTGAATTAAGGCTACAGAACGGGAAGAGTTCCTATTCAGTCTGTTGCTCTAAAGCAAACACAAATGGTTTCCCCTGTATTATGTACCGCCAATCTCTATTGCTGAACCCCTTTGGCCACAATCCCAATCATATGTCCCACTGACAGAGTAGAGCCCCGGTGAACCAGGACAACAGTCAGCAGAGTGAGACCAAACAGAGGGTAAGAGGAAGAGGAAAGAATGTGGGAAAATTGGTCCCCAGTGGGTTTCTTAATAACACAAGTGGTGGTTAGTTTGTATGTGAGCACATGTGTGTGAAAGGGGGAGAGAGATGAGGAGGAAGAGGTGAAACAGATAAGAGAGAAAAAGAGCTGGGACGGATTTGTTTCTGTAGAGTGATAAAGATTGTGTTTGAAGTTTGTGAAAAATGGCAACATGCTTCTTTTTCCTGCACATACAGTATGCTGACATCCCATTGTGAGAGCACACACATACATGTGAAATGAAAACTTAAACACTAAAGCGTAGTTTCTGTTCAACGTAGAGAAAAATGCCAACCAAACCAAAAACATCTTCGGTGAAAACGAGTGCATGCATGACTGCCAAGTCTCACAACAAACCATATTTCACGGAATAAGCTCAAAACAAATGTGAACAAAAGCCACAGCCTGGATGAACAACTCCACAGCAGCCTGCAACTCAAAAAATGCAGCACAGCACAACATCCCACGACTTCATCATCACCACATGCAGCATCCTTTGTCTGCCAGTCAGGTGAGTGCTGACTCGTAGTTCAGCACCTCGAGTCAATTGCCTTTCAGGCTCAAATAAAGGGTGTGTGGAGAGATGCCATAAGTCAACAACAGGGTCACATTGGCAACTTCTGCTTGTACAAAGAGTCTGCAGAGCTGCACAACCTGACAGTGATAGCAGGTGTTATCAGTGAAAGCAGCATCACATAAAATCTGTCCCACCCCCTTTATGGTCAAATTCTATTGCAAAAACACTGAGGATACATTATTTGAATTTCATTCATAAGGAAACCATTCATTGACAGATCCATTATTGTGATTTGTGAAGAGAGAGGAGAGATAATTTATAATAGCAAAAGAAGAATTTGAGGTGCAGTTTCATTTGAATGAACCTTATCACTCTGGGGGAAATTGTTCCCATTCTATCACATTTATGAACATACTGTATGTTCTGTGTGCTCTGTTACTTTGTGAGAGCTGCTAATGGATGTTGCAGGGCACCGAGAGACCAGCAGAGTAATGAAAAACATGGAGGGAGATCAGTGTGTTCTCTCTGTACTGCAGGGAAAAACAGATGGAAAGGAATCTGTGAGAGGTGTGTGTACTGAAGAGAAATAAAGCTCGAGTGCCAGTGCGTTGTGAATAATGAAACGGCTTTTATTCGTCTATTTTGCTTATCATTTCTGTTTGTTTGTGAACACGTATCAATCCCGCTTTCTGTGATGAAAAAAGAAACATATTTACTCATTGCATGTACAGTGGTACCTCGGACAAAGAGCTCTTCTGACAACGAGAAATTTGGATACTGAGGAAAAAAACTGCAAAAAATTT
>JAQQAE010021414.1:0-10467 GCA_029823295.1 Pseudamia nigra | reverse complement strand
AAATTAAAAATGTGACATTTTTGGATGGTGCGCCTTATAATCCGGTGCGCCTTATAGTGCGGAAAATACGGTATTTCTTTTCTGTCGTTCCACTCTGTAGATTTTCCCCACACACTTGATTTTATGTTGGGCTTGCAGATCAATAGAATCCACGCAGATGGATATAATCCATAATACATACAGATCAGTATAATCCATAATTCATACACATCAATATAATCCATAATCCATACAGATCAATAGAATCCATGCAGATCAATAAAATTCATACAAATCAATATAATTCATGCACATCAATGTAATCTATCCATCCATCTTCTACTGCTGGTCTATGGGGTCAGGTTGCAGGGTCAGCAGCTTGAGTAGGGAAGCCCAGACGTCCGTCTCCCCAACTACTTCATGGATGAAGCTCTTCTGGTGTTCCCAAGCCAGACGAGAGACATAGTCCCTCCAGTGTGTAATGCATACAGATCAATATAATCCATACAGATTAATAGAATCCATGCAGATCAATGTACCCTAAAATCCGGGCTATAAAACGTACCTGAATATAAGCTGCCCCCCATAAATTAAAGGGAAAAAACTATATTGTCCATTCATAAGCTGCATCTGACTATAAGCTGCAGATTTTCACGTTGTACAGGGGTCCCTCATTTATCGCGGGGGTTACGTTCTAAAAATAACCCGCGATAGGCAAAATCTGTGAAGTAGTCAACTTTATTTTTTTACAATTATTATACTTGTTTTAAGGCTGTAAAACCCCTCACCACACACTTTATACACTATTCTCAGACAGGCATTAACATTTTCTCACATTTTTGTCTTATTTAAACGCTCTCAAAATTCAAACCTTAGTAAATTTTAAATAAAAAATAAGTACAGTATTACTGCATAGAACGAAAATAAAGATCAAAACCTGTTTTCAGGCCCAAACATTTGTTTAAGAAATAAAAAAATATAAACATTTTCCTATAAAAAAATATGATTGCTTTTAGAAATTACAACTTTAATTTTAACGATCAACCTACGAAGCTGGACACATAAGAAATTGTTAATAGTGACTCGCGCGTCACAGTTCCTCTGACCGCGCCTCTTCGTCCTGGCGTCGCTCTGCTGTAGCGTCTTTTTCCAATGAAGGCCTTTGTCGACATTGTGGGTTTTTGTCGGAGAGAAAACATGCAAACATACAGCACTTCAGAGTCACACTGCTAGCGATCGAATATTCATGTAAGTTTGGTGAGCTGAACGCATTCTGTACTATACAGGAGACACAGCACGGAGAGATTCATTGACAATGGCCTACAGTCCCTTAGCCAATCAGGATTCAGAACACAATGCGCAGGATCTCCTTTAGCCAATCAGGACACAGAACACAATGCCTGTTTATACGCTGTAAAAAAAAAACATGAAAATTGAGATTAAAAAAAAAATCTGCGAAACAGCGAGGCCGCAAAACGTGAACCGCGATACAGCGAGGGACCACTGTAACATGGCATTTTCACACAGAAAATGTTAAACAGAATGATTTTTTAAACTTTGAATTAAATAAAAGTTATTTTTGCAAACAGTTCCTGTGGCATGGCTGGTTGGATTGTCCTTTTCTCCGGGTGTTGTGCAGCTCAAAACACAAGTGAAATGCGTTCTCTCATGGCTGGTTGTTTTCAGCATGACAGACGATTCACCTTTCTTGGTAACAGTGCTAGTGAGAGGCAGGTAAAACGTCAAAGGTAGTTCATCCATATTTATGATGTCGTCTGGTCTCATGAGTCAATTAGCTGAAGTTTGTAACTTTTTCTTCGTAGTCGGAGCGAGTTGCTGACAAAGAGTCGTCCGTGCCCTGACGGACAGGGCTTTCTCATAAATCTTAGACCTAGATGGTCCACCTTGAAAGTCTTTTGTCTTCTTTTCGGTGGCGATTGTTTTTGCTTTCAGTCGGATCTGCGCGGTGGAAACACCTTGGTCGTCTGCACTCTGTGTGTTCACCCAGTCTTCAACAAGTTCGTCCATCTGCTTTTCAAACCTCTGAAAGATTTTGTCATCTTTTTGCATTGAGCCAGTTTTTCACGCTGCCGTTGTTTGTTCCAATAAAGACACATTTGCATGTAGCTGCAGTAGTGTTAACCAGACATCGTAGCATACAGCACTTCCTTACACACATGCCGTGGGCTGCACATGCGCACAACACCCACCTGAAAGGCACCACCCTCAAACACACGCATGGGGGGTGGTGGGTGGGGTGGTGGGGGTTTTTAACAGCCATTTTACCATGGATTCATTGATGCCAAGCTTCTTCCCTCTATGTATCCAACAATGGTACTTTCTAAGTGGATGCCGCGTGCATGCGCAGCCCACACTGTAGGCCCCACGGCGTGTCGTGTCGTGTCGGGAATTGCTGCATGCTGATTAATGAGCTTCATGCCTTTAGTCAGGAAAAAGTCATAGATTGGCAGCAGCAGCTTTTAAGCCGTGGGGTCCAAACTGCAGGAAAAAAGTATCGGCTTATAACCCGAACTTTACGCGAATTCATACAGATCAGTATAATCAATACAGGTCAATATCATTTGTGCATATCTGCTTGCTGTGGTTACGCACCTCCCAAGATTCGCAAAAGGTAGTTGATGGAAACAGACACAGATGCACATTTCCTTTTATCAAATATCTGAAAATTCGCTTTAAAAAATGTGATTTGTTTTTTAATGGAATCCCACCTTGTGTTTCTCTGTTCTCTTGATGTCCCTGGAATACTCTTTGATCCATTCGCAGTGGACATTCAGACCCTACTCATCCTGGTCTTGGTCTGTTTCATGTTCTCCATCAGCCTCCTTTCATAGATGAGCCTTATGCTGCTTGGTTATTACGGTTGTGTGTTGGTAAGAAGGAATAGTGCTGTGATATTTTCTGCTTACATGTAGGGTGGTTATGGAGATGAGTGATGTCACTTTAACGGTTGACGGCAAAGAGGAGAAACAGGCAGAGAAGATAAACAAGATGAAACGAAGCTATCCAGAGACTGGGAACTGCACCATGTTTGCAGCCGGCTGTGTTGATTCCACATCTCATTCAGGTGATGTAACACATCTTCTTCTTCTCCTCCTTTCGGCTGCTCCCCTCAGGGGTCGCCACAGCGAAATACCAATGATTCGCATGTTTGATCTGGCATAGGTTTTTACGTTGGATGCCCTTCCTGACACAACCCTCACAACAAGGTGATGTAACACATAACACTATAAATTTAAAAAGAAATCCCTTAACCTCTTCAGACTCGGCATCCATTGGAATTGACATTTTTTCAGTATAAGCCAAAGGAAATGTATAATTTTATAATTTACACTACCGGATCACTTATTAGTCCCTAATGAACCAATCAGAATGAAGTAAACATTTATATATTAATGTGACAGAGTTTGAGGAAGTAGACAACACAGCAGTGAGTGACCAACTGGATGAGGGGAGGAGTAAGCCTCCTTCTCACCCTTTAAAAAACTATTTCATTATAATGGTAAGTAAATAATTTTGCACTGCTAAGAATCTCAACAACATTAAATAATAGCATGTAAAGAAAATGTGAAGATAATTCTAACTTGTAGCGCACAGGAGGTTTTTAAATGTCCACGTCCATCCCAGTGGACGTCTGAAGCTGTGTCACAAAGACCCTCTTTATTTATTATCAGTGTGGCATGGGTGAAACATTTCTGGACTTATTTCATAGCTAAATGTGGTATTTTATATTGTAATACTAATAAATTCTAAATGAATTATTACGGCTATTTTACTTTTAGAGTAGAAGATGACAGACGTCCAGTTCAGGTTGTGTAAATAGGTTAATACCTGATGATGACTGTCTGGATTCAGGAGACGAGTCAGAGGATGAGACCAGGAGGGAGATGGATGATGTTTAAAAATGAACAGAATTTACTGTCTGATATCTTTATGCTACACACTCAGTAATGCAGAAAATTTCTAAAGTTAAATATAAAACTGAGAATTGTGTAAAAATTAACGAGGCATGCTTATTTTTCATTGGTGTAGTGATAATGGCCTCAAAAGTCAAACATTTTGTCCAGTTTGTCCTCTCTGAAATACTTGTGTGGACGGAGTGGACAGGATTCTTCAACTGCAGGCGTCTCAGAGATGTGTTCACGATGGTGGTGAATGCGCTATGATGGTATGTAATGTCTTCCTTCTTGTAATAGAGACATGCAGCTCTGGACGGAGAGCCAGTTGTCCAATAACCAGAGGGTTGGCAGTTCAAATCTTGCTCTTTTCTATTCATTGCCGTTTTGTCCTTGGGCAAGACACTTAACCCACTTTGCCTTGTATGAATGTGAATGAATAAATGTTTGGTGGTGGTTGGAGAGGGCCGTTTGTGCAGATTGGCAGCTAGTCTGCCCCAGGGCTAGGTTTATCACCACCAGGAGTGAATGAATAATAGATTCTGTGTAAGCACATCGAGAAGGAGACTTGGAAAAAGTGCCATATAAATCCAATCCATTATTATCATGTCCTCCTGGTCCAGTGTCTCCTCAGTCTGCACTGGTTTCACCTTTTCACCTACACATCACCTCATACCTCAAATGTTTTTGTTGAGCAAGAGACACCTCCAACTGTCTCTGTTTTTCTCTAAACCGATGAAAGCGCCTTTGTTATGTTTAAAACATGCTTCATTTTTAGGATTTAATACTGGAATTTTACTGAACTATTGAATATGTTGTATAAAGGTATTATGAATATATATTATTGGCTTGTAAGTTTACCATTTCCCTCTTTGTTTGTCTCATCATTAGTGCAGTGGGTTGCACTTGTGTCTGGGTTTGACCCCAACGACTG
The DNA here is from genome assembly GCA_029823295.1 of Pseudamia nigra. Lineage (NCBI taxonomy): Eukaryota > Metazoa > Chordata > Actinopteri > Kurtiformes > Apogonidae > Pseudamia > Pseudamia nigra. Next base: position 5,640 of record JAQQAE010021414.1, on the reverse strand, counting down.
ACAGTGGGGCCTTTCGGTGTGGAGTTTGCATATCCTCCTCGTGTCTGCGTGGGTTCTCTCCCATAGCCAACAACATGCACTGGGTTAATTGGTCACTCTTAGTTGCTCCTAGGTATGAATGTGAGCATGAAGGGTTGTCTGTCTATATAGCTGTGTCCCAATTCAAGGGCTGCAGTCTTCGTGGGCTGCGACGGCGTAATGACCTCCATCTCTAGCTGCTGCTTAGAGATGGAGGATTTCTTCTGCTTTGGTTTGGTTATTTTGCTTTCTAATTGAATTCATGAACTGGAAATGCTCTATCTTATTTAATTGTGTATTCCTCATAGCTCCCTAATTCAGCAGTACTCCTGTCAGTCATGCGCGCAATGCATTATGGGATACGGTGGGCCGTGAAAGATCCATCGGTTGTAGCCTTCGTTACCTGGCCGATGAAGGCTGCATTTGTCGGCCACATTTGAAGGAGCCGTCGAAATGAGACAGCCTTCTCGCTCGGCTATGACGTCGACGGGTGACAAATGCAGCCCGTGTGGGCTGCAGCTCTTGTATCGGGACACAGCTTATATGTGCGTCCGGCCCAGGTCAACATTGCAAATGAGAACTAATTCTCAACTGACTTACCTGGTTAAATAAAGGTTCGGTAAAATCTCCTCAATCCCAACAGTCATCATCAGATAGTTCACAATTACATGGAGGTCTGTCACACTAAAACCTCTATTAACATAAACATTGTATTACCTTTGAAATACAATCAAATATACTTTGAGATTTAAATTACGATAAATACATTGTCAGAGTGTATGTGCTCTTGGAAATTTTCACAGTTACTGCATTAAATCCATAGAGATTCCTCATGAAGAAATCTGGACAATTTACCCTCATTCAGTTGTTTTGTCTATTGTAATGGACATTCAAAAAAATCCAGTAAAATCATCAGTTAACTTTGGAAAACTTTTTCCATACTAATTTCTATACTACAGGAGAGTAAATATCTGTTGGAGAAAAATTTGTTTGCTCACTGGAAAAAATGTGGGTATGAAGGTACTGTAACATGTTAACATACTTTCTCTATGAAGCAGCAGATGCCTCAAAAACGATGAAACCACCCAGGAATATTCATAAGAGAGATGGAGTGGGACGGACTTATCTTCATATTGCATGCAAGAAAAAAAATCTGGCACAAGTCAGAGGCCTCATTCAAGTTGGCGCTGATGTCAACATGGAGGATTATGCAGGTTTGGAGCATCTTTGTCAAGTTTTCCCTTCATCCCCCTTATCGTATGATATGTCATTCCTCTAAATTTTATGCATGCCAGTACAGTACACAAAACTGACTTCATGTGAACTTTACTCTGGTGCAATAACAAGACACTAAGTGATGATTTGAATTGGCAGGCTGGACAGCCCTTCACGAGGCCTGTGCATCGGGTGACAAGGCAGTGGTAGAAGAGCTGTTAAAAGCTGGAGCACGTGTTAATGCCAGAAACAGTGAAGGTGTCACACCCCTGCATGATGCTGTTTTCTCTGGACACTATGAGGTGATGCAATGAGGTCATGGGTGCACGTTAAGGCAGTCGTTCCCAAACTTTTTTCAGGAGACCCAATTTTTAGGAATACCAAGCTGTCATGACCCAAATTCATGAATATGAGGAGTGAATTTGTGCATTAAATTAATGTTCTCTGCCTCTTTAACTGCTATTTTGTAAAATTACAGTGGCTACATTATAAGCTTCAGCAGGTAAATGAGCCACTTGGAGGAGATGCAGCGTAAAGAAATCACTTTTATGAATGTCCTTTTAAGACAAACATTTTAAGGCTGAATAAATGTCTGCAGGCAAAGGCAGCAGGCTGTCATTTTTGCCTCTCACCAGTAAAGAAGACAGTTATCACAATTTTCAGAACAATACAAATACGTTGAGTGTCAAAAACATAATTCTAGCTCGTTTGAAATGCTAATTTGTTTTGTGACCCAAATACATTCTCCCATGTCCAGTGTTTGTGAATGGCTGCTTTAAGGGGAGTTAGGAGGAATATAATATTTGTCAATACATTTTCAGTGATGAAAAATTAAGCCAATAGAGGAATCATTATGCTTTTGTTACCTTTGAATGAGTCCTATATATCTACAGTACAGAGTGTGTTGCCTCCATAATAATAATAATGATAACAATAATAATAATGATGGATTGGATTTATATAGCGCTTTCCAAGTCTCCTTCCCAAAGCACTGACAATCTGTTATTCATTCACTCCTGGTGTCAAACTACATCTGTAGCCACAGCTGCACGGGGACAGACTGACAGAAACATGGCAGCCAAATCCAACCACCACCAAACATTCATCCAGACAGACAATCATTCACATTCATCATCTACCATGTTCAGTGCCGTGAAAAAGTGTTTTCCCCCTTCCTGATTTCTTACCTTTTTGTATATTTGCCACACTTAAATGTTTCCGATCTTCAAACAAATTTAAATACTAAATTTAAGAAAACACAAGTAAACACAAAATGTAGTTTTTAAATGAAGGTGCAGGTGGTGGGCCCACAGGAAGGCATAGTCATCAGGGATGAGAATCATGTGCAGATTTCCGATTTTGAAGTAAATACGTACCTGGAAATAGAAGCTGAAATACTGATCTTTTGTCTCATATTCATCATTTGATGTCAAACCCTAATGTTTTCAGTGTACAGCAAAAATGAAGGAATTGGCCTTGTTGTTCCATTTGAAGGGCACTGTGTACATTTAGGCTTTTGGCTCTTTGCAAAAGGATATTTGAATATTTGGGAGTAAGTTCACAGTAGATCACATTCAGCATAGACCCACTATAGTGAAACACAGAGCACTGGTGTTGTGTCTTTGTGAGTATTGCATTCAAACATCTTAGGAAACATTTGCATTGCATTTTGTGATGTGCTTGGAGATGTCTTTTTAAAATAAAGGTGGTGTAGAAAGCTTTTCTAAAATGGGGACAAACAACAATCATTTACAAATATTTTCACCTTATTGTAGACTAGGCTTTAAGTATTTCACAAATCTAGAGGCAGAGTCTTGAAAATTATAATGACAATGATAAATTGTTGTTAGTTAACGGCACTTAACTGAAATTCAGTAAAACAACAAAACATTGAAACATTTTGTAATTATTTTAGCTAATGAATGATTCACCCAAAGAATGTGACGCCGGAACGGATTAAATTCAAACAGGCACCACTGTATTGTCATATTAAATAGAAAACTATACAGTAAACTATACAGTCGGGGGGGGGGGGGGGTAACAACTGAGCAGGTCATATCTGCATTCAGTGTCTGTGCAGCAGGCTGTACCATAACACCCTCACACTCAGGCTGCACCAGAAGATCCTCATGTCGATGACAGTGTTGTCAGGGAAGGAGTTGGGGACGTCTGGAAATGGGCCACTGTTGGCTGGAATCCCCAGGTTTCCTTTGTCCATTATAAATAAACTAGTCTAGGTTCTGTGTAGTAAGACACTGTCTTATGTGTGATGTAGGTGGTGAAGTGCCTCCTCCAGTGTGGCTCAAACCCCAGTAATAAGGATGTAGGTGGCCTCTGTGCGATGGACATGACTGAGAAGGAGAATATCAGAGAGCTGCTCTCTGCTTTCCAGTCTCCTGCTGTGGCGTGTGAGCAGCACGGTGAGGACTCTCAGCCAGCAGACCGATCTTACATGTGTTGAAACTCAGCATCCTAATGTAACGACATACACTAAATAGGACTTCAGGGTTAATGTCACATTTGTCTCCATTCAGTTCACATGCTTTAATGATAAAACATATTTAAGAGGCTCTGTTTGAAATTTGGTGGATTTACAGGACTATGTTAATAAACTTCTGTGAGACATCCATGCATGCAAGCTTTTGTAGCAAAGTTTGAGAACATTTTAATGCACCAGATAATATGCATATGAAAAGACCAGGAGGCCAATAGTGCCACAGAATATGCCAATTACACGTATTGCTTGAATGACTTTGAATTTCTTCAGGATCCATTTCCAATTAAAAGCTGGTAGTCAAGGTCTTGTCTTGTTTATATCCTGAAAGGGTCACATGACAGGGTCTCAGAGAGTCAGAGAAGAATGGGACTTTGCTTATAATACCCTGTGAGGCAGTAAATGTGCATCTGTAGTGTCCTAAAAATCTCCTGCTTTGACTGTCTATACACAACCTGGAAGTATATAAACTAAAACAAAGCCAGCAGATTTAAAACAAAAGTGTGTTTGTGTGGGTGTATCTCCCTTGTGTTTTCAGGCCCATGTGATGGTAAGCAGCCCTTCAGGTCAGTTCTCTTCTTTCTTTTAAATTCAGAAAATAACCCAAAATACCTTCAGAAGAATGAACAAGCAAAGCGACTTTCACTGCCCACAGCGCAAGCAGGGTTTGCTGGGGGGGGGGCAACGGCCGATGAGGGGAATCCAGCATGAAATGGTGATGGGGATGAGAATGAAGGGGAGGATGACCAAGGAGCTGATTATGTGGATTCAGCAGGTAAAAACGAGTGATTGAAGGATTAATGACCTCACTGGCGTTTCTGTCCATGTGTGCTGTCTGCAGCGTTCCGTCACTGTCCTCTCTGAGGGCGGCCCATTCAGGAAGGCAGACATGCAGTACATCTCCGGACTGGGGAGCAGTCCTAGCCAATGGGGCAAGACGTCAAAACTGGGAGTGTGTGTGCATGGATGCGTGCATGCATGCGTGGTGGTCATATGCGTGAGTGAGTGTGTGAGTGTGCCCGAGTATGAGTGAAAGCAAAAGTGACAAGGTGCATCATAAGATCTGAAGGCTTCTGCAAAAGAAGGTTGTGTTAAAATCTGAAGACACATGCAGAAAACTTGATTTAGTTTTACTTACTTAATTAAAAAGATTATGCAGTTGATTTTGAAGCAAGGGTATGCATAATCCTGGACATTCCATTTTTTGTAAGTTTTTGACTTAGAATATCAAAATTGTTTGAGTTTCAGTCAGGACGCGCTCATCTCGACCTTATATGCATTTTATTTTGGCAGTGACTCTGTTCAAGAGATGCTCTGGGACGATCTGTGCAAGCTTGATGAAACTAGAGTACAGAAGTGTGCTTTGGAGTGGTATACAGTATATTTTTTATATATTTATATATTATTCATTCAGCCTAATTCAGGAGGAGGTTGGGGAGGTGGAGGAGATGAATGGGAATGGCTAGAGTTTTCAAAGCTACAGATGATTAGGGGTGTGTAGGGCAGGGATGACTGTGATTAGACAGGAAAGTGGGAACAGACTTCATTTCAGTCAGGACGCTCTGATGTCAACCTTCTATGCATTTTATTTTGGTGGTGACTCTGCTCAAGAGATGCTCTGGGACAATCTGTGCAAGCTTGACACAGATGGCCCTTGAGATCTCAAACCCCCAAACATGCCTGTAGCGTGTGACAAAATTACATGAAGGTTGAGTCTCATATGTAAAATATTTGCATGACTATGAAATTCACGCTGTTACGTGTTAAATGTAGTTATGGTCCTGGGAAACCTCCTCCAGGGCAGACACCTACATTGAACTGCTGGTTCTGCTGGAGGTTTTTCTCTTCCATTAAAGGAAGCCCCCCCCCCGTCGCCCTTGGCTTGCTCTCTGTGGTTCTGTTGGGTTTACTCT
>JAQQAE010021413.1:0-10467 GCA_029823295.1 Pseudamia nigra | reverse complement strand
TCCATTGATGGAATAACCTGGTCATTCAGTATATTCAGGTCGTCAGCTGACCTCATTCTTTGACACATACTGTTGCTCAACCTAGACCTGACCGACTGCAGTGACCCCACATCATAGCACTGCCCCCACAGGTTTGTACAGTAGCCACTAGGCATGATGGGTGCATCACTTTTTCCACTTCTCTTCTTACCCTGATGCCCCATCAATATGGAACAGGGTAAATCTGGACTCATCAAACCACATGACCTTCTTCCATTGCACCAGAGTCCAATCTTCATGCTGCTTAGCAAACATAATCACCCATGTGATGGGTTGTTTATTCCATAGATATATTCTTTCACAGTTTGGATGTCTTCAGTATTAATGTATAATGTTGAAAATAAAGACAAATCACTGAAGGAGATGATGTGTCTACACGTTTGACTGGTAATATGGTATAAGGAGAAGTAAGAAATAACCACTGAAAAGCATAGGGGATCGCTGTGGCCACCATTTTTTCAGGGGGAACTCCACGCTGACTCCAGTGGAAACAAAGTAATTATCAGTCAGTTTCTACGTTAGTATGGCCATTATGTGATTGTTAACAGTTTAGAATTAAATTATGACTGATGTACATTCATTAACATAAGAGCCAACATGACACACTGCTGTTAGAGTTCTTAGATTTCATTAAATATCATCAGACAATAAACTAATAGTAGACTGTATAGATGCAGATGCATTCTGGGGTGATGTGACAGGTATCTGCTGCACACCGACACCTGCTGACTTTCCCTTCAAAAGATGATGCCACAAAACTCACATCTCACAAGAGCTCATTTCCTATGTCTCTTTGGTGCCAGGGAGTCTCCAACATGGCATCCATGGCACAGACAAGAAAAGGACGTGGTCATTTGCACTTAAAGCAACAAACACTGAAACAGCGTATTTGATAACAGGACTGAAAACCATGAGAATACAGAGTGAGCTGAAGATTCAAAAACACGCTCTAGGGATGTGAGAGTTCAATCAACTTGTTAAAAAGTATGTCTCCTTTAAATGCTTGAAAGGGAAAGACAGCAGCGATGCGAGGTAGTTCGGGAGTACAGCCCTTTTCAAACTAAAATCAGTCTGTAGTTTGATTAAAAGCACAAAATGGACCCTTGTTTTATCTGTAACAAAGCTTAGGGTTGTGCCTTTATAACCAAAACATCATTTTCAGGCTTATTTCCTGATCTGAAGTAGGATAAAGCCTTTCCTGATATAAATCTTAGGCCACAGTCTGATTCATCTTCATGTCTAACAGTGTATGGGTGTATGACTGTGTTTTGTGTGTTTGTGTTCCAGTGGATGAGTTAATCAGCCCAAAAGATATTGATCCTATCCATCGCTATGTGCCGCGCCAGGACCAACGCAACGTCAGCATGCGATACTCCAATCAGGTAAGGATTAATTAGACCACATATTGCTCTTATCTTATCTCTGAAGGCTTTTTTCCACAGCTTGTCATTTTACATAATCATGCGCTCTGTGGATATTCATTCTCAGCACAGCATGGAGCCAAATACTTTGCTCTAGCCCTTATTTTTTCCCACTCACTATTCATTTATATCAGAGGTAGCGGTAAGTGCTTGGGGCTGTAGTGGCAGAGAGTGGGCAGTCCATTCACTACCCACTCACCATGAAAAACAACAAAAAAGGTTCACACTTAGCAGGTTTTACATAACTGTACTGTATAGAGGCACCGTGGGTTCTCAGATGTGACCAGATGAAGTCAGGTTTCAGTCGATGCATACGGAAAATTGCTCTTCCTCTACGAGCACAATGCAGATAATTAAATACATCTACTTTTCTTTTATGTCTAATTGTTTCAACAAGAAACGACAAATGTAATAGGAGTATTTGTTGAAATTTTGTTGCCATTTGTCAGTCTTTAAAACCGGTTATTGTCGTCTGTTTTGTGTTGTCTGTTTGCATCATGAAATTAATTAGGGCCTCCACAGGTCCTACATTACATCAAAGCGTTTTAGTCTAATGTCATAACAAATGACATTACAATAATGTAATTTAGTAACACTTTACATAAATATTGTTTTAAAATACATTACAAAGTTTAAATGTGAATTTGTCTGGGCTTAATCACCACAGGCTTCCTGTCTAAAGTCAACGTTTCAGAGCTTTAAAACTACACCTACATATGCTGTTTGTTTTTTCACTTTATTATTTTATCTTGTTTTTATTATTTTGTGGAATATTTCAATGTTTGTTCAATTGGTGGATTACTGTATTTGAGACCTTTTTATTGATTTTGTTGAGTTTTTTTTTCATTATTCTAATTTTGTTTACTTTTTGTTGAAATGGTACATTATTTTGTAATTTTCATTTATTTTCATTTTATTTATTTGGTTCATTTTGTAAATTCATGTTTATTTTGAGTTAATGTTAAAGTTACATTCCATATTTATATGCCGGTCTCTTGAACTTCTAAGGAAAATGCATAAAAAGTTACATACAGTATGGATTCATTTAAAGTAAAAAAACAGGAACTACTGTACGTATTAACTGTCTATATGTTGTTCTTAAACCATTAAACCCTACCTTGCCAAGGACCAGTCTCTGAATACCGAACATGTCCGAGGTTCAGCCCGGCTTCCTGCCCTGATGACGGCTGTAGATATGTGTGGTTCATTCTCTCTGCTGTACAGTATATATTAATATGTCTGCTCCTGTAAGTCTGATAAGATGATGTTGAAATCATCAGATGACATGACCACAGAGGAAGATGAACTGAATCAAATAGTTTACAGAAGGGAAAACAAACTGGAAGATTAAGACATATTTTCTGTTAAAGACCAAGTATTGTATTTAAGGCTTCTGCATCTAATACATTTTACCATCATGAGAAAGTTTAGGGTAGGAACATCAGGATACAAACACAAAAGACAGAATGAAGTTATAAGACTTTTCACCACAATCTGTCTCAAATGTTTTTTTGCCTCCAAGGCTAAAGGATTGATTAATGCATTTGGTATTCTGCATATTTTGATTACACTTTTAGACGGTATGAAGTCGGGAGACTTCTAAGGCACGCCGTTGTTAATAACATATCAGAATATCTACATTACCCTGCATGTCTTACAAGATGCATGTGATATTTCTCAGCAGGAAAACATCAGTGGCTCTGCTTTTATGAATTCTGCTTTTCAACACGGTCTGCACTTTGAGCAAAGCCCCACTCCCCTCAGGTAGATTGCATATTATGTTGAATTATGTTATCTGAATTTCTATTACAGTGAAACTTTTAGGAGGCATGACAGCTCACTGTGAGACTGGCTACTTACCCAACGAGGCAGCACTCTGCATACGGCTTGTCAAGCTTATCATATTTGATTTTTCAGCCTCATGTACAGGTAGTGCAAAAGATTGTGAGTGTGAGGAAATGGTTTTGCAGCACTTCATTTCTAAAAAATACAAATTAATGTGGATGTTTAGTGGTATGCTGTCGTAATGATTAGTCCGCTTGGTATTTTTATTTTGAAACTGATTTTTATAGTTTATTTATTTGGACTTTACTACAGAGCTGATTACTTAAGTTGATGCAAACTGTGTGTTTTGGCGATGGTCTATTTCCTCAGTGTGTAGGGCACTAATAGGGCATCACTCTGAACATTGTCAGCTTGCCCACTGCTAGTCCAAACTCAAATTTCCCAGACTGAGGTAAAAAAATAACATTTTCATGAAATGTAACGGTTCTTGATGATTCCTGGTGATAGTTGTTTCCTTGTGCCGCTGTAGGTCAGAGGTGTTTCACAGTTGCCACGACCTCAAATTGGCTCTCACTTAAAAATGTCAGCTTCTCTTTAAAAACAAGAAGCTGTGGCATCACAATGATCCCATTTGCTTCTTGGGCTCCTCTGATAAGTGTCTTTTTGTTTTTTTAATTACTGCTGTATTTTATGATTTTTATGCTGTATCTGCAGTGTCTGCATTGATTGACATTATTTCTATGGACAGTCCTACCAGGGCTGTGATTGTGGTTAACAACCACAGACTGTATTTGTCAATGACCGTAAGATTGACACATCCACCGGTTTCTAGAATGCCCTCAAAACAACTTGAATGTTTCGAGGACATTCTAGTTGTGACTTCCATTTGCCATTTTGGAACCAATTTGGAACCAAAGTCCAAAAGTGACCAGACAGGATATGGACAAAAGAGGTGAAGCTTTTTGACTTGATCCAACTTAATCAAGCATTGCCCAACAGCGTTATTTTACGACGTTGTCAGTGTAAGCTCTTAATCATAACTACAGTTGCGCTGCAGAAAGTATGTATTTTACTAAATAAACAGATGAGTGGAGCTGTCATATTGACCTGTCAATCAAAGCCCAGACACTTACCAAGTGATTTGTCATAATGTCTTAATAACAGAGCCAACATTTAAAGATGGGCCATCAGATCACTTATTAGCGGGCCCAAATAAAATGTTTGCAAAAATGTCGTAATAATAATAATGATACAGTGTAATCCAAGGTTACGAGTATAATTCATTCCAGGATCGAGCTCGTGAAGTGGAAAACTCATGACCCGGGACCGGTTTTCCCATAAGAACACATGTAAAGCCAATTAATCCGTTCCAAGACCCAAGAAAACTCCCAAACATACATACATACATACCCGTACATGCATGTAAGGTATCTGGTAAAGAATGTTTATTTATTATTCATCCTTATCTGAAAATGAAGTTACTGCATTTTCCGCACGATAAGGCGCACATAAAATCCTTTAATTTTTCTCAAAAATCGACAGTGAGCCTCATAATGCAGTGCACCTTATGGAGTGGGAAATACGGTATGTTAATTATCTAAAAAAGAATGCATGAAATGACTGTAATTCTAAAAATTACTTATCATGACACGTTGCCTTGGAGACAGACGGGGAGAGAGGAGGGAAGCACGTACTAAACGTGAACTCGATTTCCTCCTCGTAACCCGAGAAATTTGTAAGCCGATGCGCTTTCAAACCGGGGCACGACTGTAGTAATAATAGCAATAACATTAATTTATATAGCACTTAGTGTCTTAATGATGTTCCCAAAGTGCTTCACAGCAACAGGATACAAGAATAAAATGGTCAAAGACAGTCATTTTTTTTAAAAAGGGATAAAAATGATATTTTTAGTGATAAATCAATGTAACCATATGGAAGGAGGTGTTGGGCAATGTTTTTAGTGTTTTTATAGATACAATGTTAACATTACAGTCAAACACAACTTGGTAGTTTGACATATTGTCATTCACGTAGCATTTCTGCTTGAAGATTTTAAGCTGCAGTGTGTCTGGATTGTTGGGGTCGACTGAGAGCTCGATTGACCGGACTTTGCTCTTAACGAGATCCTAAAGGAATTCTGTTAAACAACTTTCTTTACCTTTGTTAGATGCCTGTCCTTTGAGCATAATGTAGCCAACAATAACATACCACATCTCTGACACCCATGACCTTTTTAGTATTTTTCCACATCACGGAGGGTTGAAATCACTGTCATTTAACACAATAGTCCAGATAAGCATTGTGCAAGTATTTGCTTATGCCACCTTCAGTAATTACATCCCAAGCAGGGTGATGGGTAGCTGGTGTTTTCACTGAGATTAGGTGTGAACGTGTCACACCTCACTGCATCTACTTTACAAACCGTGTACGTTTTGACCCAGTCTGCTTTGATTGATAGGCACCGTTTTAGCACACAGATTACGTATTCAGGAAAGACTGACGTTGCTCTACTGTCACAAATAGATTGATGCGTTGTGCTCCAGTGAAATGTCCCCACAATTAGAATAGATTGCCAGGAAATTTGCCACAGTCCCCCCTTAGGATGAATTATAATAACCCGTGTGATTTTGTGACTCTTAATTTTGCAGTATCACCAGGTCTAAATTTTAATTGGTCCATTGCTTTGTTTTATGACATTCCAATCAGCCTGTAAAATGCCCAGAGCCCACACAGCTGCGGACTCTGTCTTATTCGGTATTATCCAGTCCAAAGTAAGTCATGACTGAGTCGCACCACGTTTGTGTGGAAATGATGATTTTCACAAGCGCTAGTGTTGCGTAACTCGGAAAAAGCACATTTAACAGCAGAAATAATGTTTTCACAACATGTCAACATTCTTCAAGTCTTACTTTTTTTTTCTGGCATTGAAAGCAAGTGTTGTAGTAAAACAAATTGTCCCAAGAAAAAAATGTGCAGTTGACTGATGCTAATTCATCTGTATCCGTCAAGTCCTTAAGATTTCTGTCGTTCGCATGGCATTTGGAAATTATGAGAACAAAATGAGCTGATTTGATGGAGCGTGAGGAAGTATTTTTGAAAACACAGATTCAAGTAAAGCAGGCCTTTTTTACTTTTTCTCCCAACTAAAAAAAAAAGATCACTTTGCCTGCGAGTTTCCAAATAGCTCTCCCTGAAAGCCGATGTGGAAAATACTTGGATGATATAAATGCAGCAAATCAACTGACTTTGAGAGCACACACCTTTATCCTGCCCTCAGCCGGGGGAAATTAGGCAGGTTTGTTTATTCATGTGGCTGGTGCTAAGCTGAGTGCCAGGCAGGGTCAAACAGCCACACAAACTGAAGGCTTCATTCTTTATTCCTTCTGCACCGCACTGCTTCTCTAACCCCTGTACCTTTTTATCTTTACTTTTTACTCTCTCACATTCTGAGAGACTGTTTTTTTTTTTTCCCCTCTCCTCTTTGTCTCTATTTTTACTTCTATAGTTTGCTTCCTCGCACCTTTACTGTCTCAGTGAGAGGCCTGAAAAGAGAAAAATGTGAAGAAGGGACACGATGAGGGTTTATGCGGGATGTTTTTAGTTTACTGTTGTGAGCAAAAGATGTGTGTGTGTGTGTGTGTGTGTGTTACAGCAGCTGTCTCATTGCTTTTACATCATTGACATCCAGTGTTTGGTCTGCAGGCAGGAAAGCCACATGGGCTTGCTGAGCTTTCACATGCAGTTAAGGTTGATTTGTAAGCTCCCCTTTCTCCTGTTGTATATGTGAATAATTTCCCAAAAAGAAAATGTAGCATAGTGTGCATATACTATATACTGTATTTGTTTACATATCATCACAAGATCCCAGCTTATACCGTGTGTGCTATTCAGTGTTACTTAAATAATCATGGTCATTGTATTCTGGTGAATATTCAATATTCAGCTGTTTTGGTCATCATTAAGTTTACCCAGCTTCAATTAAAGTGATACTAAATACCAAACAGACTTTTGATTATGAGTGTGTCAAACGCTGCAAACTAGCGATAATAAAAATGCATGAAAAACATAAAAATCAAGAAATATATAAAACTTTTTGTAACATAGCTCACATTGCCACTTTCTGTTGTAAAAGTCCCATATTTTAGCACTTAAGTATAGATCTGTTCCCCTTATCTACATATGTCTTTTAAGGATTTCTGTAGGGGTGTTGACCAAATTTTTTAATTTTTTTTGTAACTCTTCCACACATGCTCCGATTTTGTTAGCATTGTACTCTCCTATGTCTCATTAGAAAACGCTCCGATTGGTTAAACAGCGGGGATCAGATTCTGATGAAAACACACAATAGTGACAGTTTTCTAGAAAAAAAAAAGTCAGGAATATTGGGAGTTACTCAAATGGGCAGGATAATTTTAGCCTGACTATGATTAGTTGTGACTTTTGAAGTTTTAAAATATAAATTTAAAATTCTGCTGTGTTGGAGGGGCGGGACTAATGCACTTCTGCATGAATATTATTATTACCAGTTATGACTGGTGTGAAAAAAAAAAAAATCTAAACATCTTGTTTGTCCTGCCCCTGAGACGTTCCACCTGAAGTAGAGTGGACCGTGTTGGATCGCGCTCTGTCATGAGAATTTTATTTTAAAATGATGCTGTATTTTTCTGTAATTAATGCCTCTAAACACAGTTGGATGAACCTACACTGAAGTCACTTTATGGCTGTATTTGAAACACACGCAGAAGTCAAACCACTGCCTTGACTGTTTAATTTGATCATTAAAAGTCAACAACTCATTCTGCAGAATCAATGTTTTCTCTTGAACTGTAGTAAGTTTAAGAGCCTTCAGGTCTTCAGTATTCTGTGGGAAAGAAGAAGCAGCAGAAATTTTCTAAAGATTGCAAAACATTTAAAGGAATATTGATTTCTTTTTCTCTTTCACTCAGCCTTTGTTCAATGATAAAATCAAAAAAACACCCTTTCAGAGCCTCATACGTAGATTCACCATCATAGTGATGTCACTGAACTACTCCACTTGCACCATTTCCACTCTTATCTCCAGGATAAAATGTTTTAAGAGCTTTATTTTCTTGTCAGCTTCTCTTGTAATTGCATCATTTCATTTCTATTGTACGACTGTGTCTATTCATCCAAATCTGTGTAAATCTGACGCCCTGCAAGAAATCTGAGCTGACACGGAAGCATAGTCTCCACATTCCTCCATATGTGCACAACCCAGCATCTATATTATATTCCTAGTCTAAATTTAAATGTGATTATACAGCACAAATCCTCATATTGAACATAGGTAAGGCGCAGCGCATTAAATTTGCATTATGTGTGTTTCTAAAGCAGGAATGGGATGTGGGTTTTGCCTCATACAACAGAAATTTGAGTACTTCAGTGGTGGGAAGTTATGATTTAGTGAATAGAGCATTTATGCAATTTTAATGTGTGGTGGAGTTTGACGTACAGGAACCTTTCACCACCTTAATGAACTGTGAGGCTTTTAAATAGAATATGAAGCTATAAAATCAAGCTGCGCACCATAAATACGTATTAAAGCCGTATTAGAAATCGTGAAAAATCAGCAAAAATGCATTAGCATCAGCACCTCTGTGCACTAATAGTGGTTGCGGATGGATTATTTTTCTAAGCTTCACCCTGTGGATAAGCACAGTTTTTCCTTAATATTTCACTGCTAACAAAGTGCAGGGGGCGACTGTGCTGTGCTGGATTTTTCTGCATGAGAGACGGAAGCGCTCCGAGGGCTGTGAGGGTGAGTCAGATCAAATGCACCCCGGAGAGCGCGGCGTGACATCCCACTGACAAACATGCAATAATACGCAGCAGGCGTAGAAACCCGGGCATCTGAGAAGTCATGAATGGCTGTAAAAGTGAATTAGTTGGTTGTGTTGCTTATGTCACACACCCCTAATCTGCTTTGCTATTCAGCCACTCGCAGCGTCGGAGTCTGTTATCTTTCCCTCTGTCTCTTTGAATTTAACTCTGTTTTTTTAATGAAATTACCTGAATTCACCCCCATACAGCACTGAAGGACATGCAGATCAGCCTAGTGCTTGGCTTTGTCATTGTTAAAACTCTACAGGACCCTCTGGCTTCTGTCAGGTTTCTCTTCATACCACACACACATTTTTTGTTTGAACTATGTGAGAACAAGGTTAATGGAAAAGTTGCAACGTGGTCTCCCACTGCAGGAGCCGTCAGGCATCAATCAGAGATAAGACGAGGGTCAGGAGAGGCCCCGATTGGATGGTAAAATGTGGGGAACAAATATATACCTCCGAGGCAGAAGGAAAGGTGAGAAAAGGGGGGGGGAGTACTCAAATCATCCATATGGATAACATCAATGTACACAGGAATTATGGTATTCATGAGTCCCCAAAGTCAGGGAAAGTTAGAGGAGTGGTCCCTGAACAATTCATCTCCAGATCCAAAAAGTAATATCTACATTATGAACCACCGTCATTTGTTTTGCTATAAATGTATGCTGTATCTGAAATGTGCTGTACTGTATCATAACATTTTATGTATTTTATCACTTTAAAGACAAATGTGTGTGTATACACACAATGCCTGGCCAAAAAAAAAGTCGCCACCTGGATTTAACGAAGCAAATACAGTAAGAGCATTTCCACATGCACAGTGCGAAGGGAACTCAAGGGATTGGGACTGAACAGAAAACCACTAATCAGTGAGGCTAATCAGAAAAAAGGCTTCAATTTGCTACGGAGCATATTGAAGCATATATACATATACAGGGTGACCCACAAAAACGTGAATTTTATTTTTGAAGTGCATATTGGCAGACATGAGCAAGTGGCAGCACCGCGAGACAGTGACCTCGAGCAGGTAAACACTCCGCCATTTTAGTGTTTTAAGGTTTCAATTACGATGAATAAAATATTTTTCTTCCATCACTCTTGGTTTTATTGGATTGTTAAAAAGTTCTCGTTCTTTTGTGTCACCCTGTGTGTGTATGTATGTATGTGTGTGTGTGTGTGTGTATGTATGTATGTATGTATGTACAGTGCCTTGTGAAAGTATTCGGCCCCCTTGAACTTTTCAACCTTTTGCCACATTTCAGGCTTCAAGCATAAAGATATAAAATTGTAATTTTTTGTCAAGAATCAACAACAATTGGGACACAATCGTGAAGTGGAATGAAATTGATTGGATATTTTATACTTTTTTAACA
>JAQQAE010021412.1:0-10468 GCA_029823295.1 Pseudamia nigra | reverse complement strand
GAGAGAGGAAGAGCAGAGCCGGGAAAAGAAAGGAAAAATAAGAGAGAACAGGCAGGGTAGAAGAAAAGCTCGGCGAGGATGAGGTAATCCGACTGATGAAATCCAGGCACCGACGACAAGAAACTTACAGGGAATAAAGAGGAAGCTCGACAAAAATACACGAGGAAGAGGCTGGAAATAACCAGAATCCAGCAGGAATATGTAGACGCAAGATACAAAAAAAATGACATGAGCTTGATTAAGACTTAGAAAGTTGAATAAACTGCGCTTTGGGTGATTTTAATCCGTGGGAAATTGATCAAACTGTTCTGAACGATCAGGTTTTGGCAGCCAAGTCTAATATTGGGCGGCGGTGGGAATTCATATCCCAATTAAACAATTCCATCAAAGCAAAACTTTTTTTTTCCCACTAGCTTCTGGATGTAGACGTGTCTCTGAAAAACCCTGCTTTAGAAAATATTGACCATTTGTTGATTCTTTTTTCATTTTCTCAAATATTTTCTTTATTGCGGTCCATATTTTAGTTTATTTTGATCTTTTTCTTGACAATTTTCTTCCTTTTGTAAAAACGCCAGTTCGAATGAAGTTGGGGCGTCGTGTAAAATGTAAAAAAAAAAACGGAGGCATTGACTTGCAAATGCTTTTCAACTCAAATTCAACTGAAAACACGACAAAGAACAGCTGATAAAGGTTTCTTTAATTCAAATATTCAGTCTTTTGGAATTTGATGCCTGCAACACATTTCAGAAAAGCTGGGACATCACCTTTCCTCAGGAAGCGTTTAAGAACACAAGAGGTGGGGGGTAATTCCATCGTACCCCGTCAACGTCCGGTTAGCGTGACCTCTTATCCACAACTGGTGTCGAGGTGGGCATCAGAAAAAGATGTGCTTGATTTGATAACTTGTGGCCCGTGGCACCGCCCGGCTGGTTGCCTGCTGCTCCAGGGGAATGTGCGCACCGAACTTTGTGACATGCAAAAGTTTGGGAGCAGGAAGTTAAACGTGAAACATCCATCCGTCATCTTCCGCTTCCCCTGGTCAGGGTGGGGGGGGCAGCACCGTAAGCAGAGAAGTCCGGATTACCCTCTCCCCAGCCACCTCCTCCAGCTCCCCCAAGTTTTCCAAGGCCAGCAGTGATCCATAGTCCCTCCTGCGTGTCCTGGGTCTTCCCCAGGGCCTCTTCCCAGTTGGAGCTAGTTTTGGCTACCAGGGATTGGACCACCCAGGCCCCCGCCTCTGGCTGCCCCCCAAACCACACAGCACAGGACCCTTCCTGCAGGGGGTGGGCCCACAGGAAGGGTCATAAGGGTCTTCTGAATCGCTCTTAGTCCGACCTGTCACCTAGGACCAGTTTGCTTTGGGCGAATGACCCCCGACAACATAGCTCCTTGGATCAGTCAGGCACACAAACCCGTCCACCGCGATGATTCGAGGAGGGGAAACAGAAATCACTGTTTTTGAGGTTTCTTCTGATGGCGGCCATATTTGTGCAGGTGAACAGTGAACCATAACGGTCTGCACAACGTACTGGGACCAGTTTTGGTTCTGACTCGTTTTTCTATCCATCCTACCAGCAGCTCCCTGAGATTTTTTTTGGTCGTCCAGACACGCCAAAACTTTAGAAAACAATAGTAACACACTGATGTTGTTTAAAATATTTGTTCCTTTTGAGATCATTTCGTCTTCTACTTGCCTGTTCACGTTGACTGGGGGGGCCCAAACTTTTGCATGAGTCTAAAGGCACAAAAATATCTGATCCCTTTATGAGCCACATGACATACAGTATGATGTATGTTATAGCTGGAAATGTGTTAAAAACTATTATTTAATTTTTCATTGTTCATTTTGTTGATTATTTGGTTAATTTCTTCATTTTTCTGCCTTTTGCAGATTAATAATTTATTCACGATTGTGAAATTTTGTTCATTTTCCTGACTTTTTGTTCACTATTTTGGTTATTTTTTCATTATGGTCTTGTTGTTTATTTATGAATGTTTCTTCTTCATTTTGTTGATCATTGTGTTAATTTATGTTCATTCTTTTATTGAGTAAATGTACGACTTTTCTTTCATGTTTCCAAATCATTTTCTGTTTTATTTTGTTCAGCTTCACCTTAAGCCTGTTCATTTTATTCATGACACTGTTGTTAATTTTCTTTTTTTTCTTTTTTGTTAATTTACTTGATGATTTTGTTCAGTATTGTTTTTTTTTTAATCAGTTTTGTTCATTTTATTTCGATTGTTGAATTCAGTTCCTTTTCTTGATCATTTTCTTCACTTTTGCCTCAATTTTGGTTCTTTGTCGATTTCATTCTTAATTCTTTTTGTTGACATCGTGCTGATTTTGATGAATTACTTTGGTTATTGGGACAAAGAGCCTCAGGAGAGAAACCGAGGAGCCAAATGTGGCCCCAGAGCCACGGGTTGAAGACCCCTGTTCTAGAACATGAATGTAATAATCATGAAATATTGCTCACACACAGTTTACTGCTGCTGCGCAGCGTCTCTCCAGCGGCGTCCGTGTCACACACACACACACACACACACACACACACACACACACACACACACACACACACCGACGGAGCCGTCGGACGTCGCGGGAGAGTAAAGGCTGTTTATTTTCTTCTTTTTTTTTGTCTCCTGTGTTTAAACCCTGCTGGTTCGCTCTCTACGAGACCAGACGTTCCGCACACACACACACACACACACACACACACACACACACAGAGTTGCGCTTTTGGACCGGCAACTTGTGTGGTAAATGGTTTTGGAAGGAGTGTGTGTTTGCTTATATGCCGCTAGGAGACAAAATCCACGCCGACCCGCGGGGACGTGAGTCCAGCTGCAGAACATAAAAAAATGACTATTTAAGTGACGTGACAATCACATGTATGACAACGAACGTCGGTGTTTTTGACTTAAGGCTGCGACCAGCAACGTTCACGTCATATCACACGTTGCAAAATTTTAAAAAAAATAATAATGTTGAAAAATGAATCCCATGGACAAAAATAAGCCACAGGATGAAGAAAATCTGCAACAAAATGTAAAAATTTAACGAGCTACACAATTAAAGAGACACATTTTAGGTCCTGAGTGTGAATTTAGAAACAGTGGGTCAGGAAACGGAGTCGTGTGTGAGGAAACAAACACACACATCTGTACGTCCGTGTGTGTGTGTGTGTATGTGCATGTAAGTGCCAAAATGTGTCCATGTGTGTTGTTGTGTGTGTGTCTCTATGGCTACGTTCACACTACAGGTCAAAATCAGATTTTTTTCACCACATCTGATTTTTTCTTGACAGTCTGAACAGCACTAATGTGATTTTTTCAAACCGGACCCAGGTCTCGTTCACGTGTCCTGCATCTGAATCGTCATGTCACATTTCATCCGACTTTTACCTCGTTGAAGCGAGGCAGGCGTCACATTTCTGTGCCGCAGGAGGCGACGGAATCAGATTTAAACAACGGACTCACTAAGGCATAATGTTGTCGACTCCGACTTCAAAACTGATCCGCACACGTTGACCTGTTCTTCTTTCGTGATTTATGACTCATCGGCGCTTGACTTTCACGCCGTCTGGCTCCGAGCTCTGGCATTTCTTGTCATCATGTCGTTTTATTTTAATCATCTTCATCCACACCAACCTCATAATGTGCTGTAAAATTACTACGCGTCATCTGCTCGTTTAAATTAACTGTGATTTCCTCCTTCGGGGGAAAACAAAAGCCTCTGATAGAAAAAAAAAAAAAAGACAGCGCAGTGATGACAATAATAGACAAAATTTGGAAAAACAGAAAATCTGAGAAATGAAACTTTACCAGAGCAATAGAAATAAAAATCAAGAATAATAATGTGTTACAATATTTGTTGTTTACCTCAAGTTTATGGTTAAGACACTAAATAACACCCACTAAATGAAAAACAATAATGTTGACAAATAAGAATAAGCAAGAAAAACAGCAAAAAAATGAACGGAATATTAATACGGAAGGAAATCCTAAACAAAATTAATAAATAATCAATAAAGTGGAGGAAGAGGATTAAAATAATCAACAAAAATAAGAAGAGTGTGCAAAAAAACTGACAAAATTGTCAAGAAAAATGACAAAAAAGTATAAAGAGTAGAAATGAAGGACATAAGAAAATGAGCAACAATGGAGGAAATACCATTTAAACAAATAAATAAACAAATCATACACAAATAATTAACAAAGGAACAAAATAAATGAAAGAAAAAGCACCAGGGCTTAAAAAAAAAAAATCAATACAACCCACGAATCAACAAAATGAACAGAAATAAAAGAAACGGTTAAAAACAAGTAACAAGAAAAATAAAGCACTGATCAAATATTAAAATAACATGATTTATTGACAAAATAAAGAGGAACCTTCAGTTCGGAGCCTCGGATCGACCATCACCTCTGTCCCTACGTGAATGACGAGGTAAACACGCCTGTCAATCAAAGCCTCTGCTCATAATTACTCAAAAATGTCAACGTGAGGATCATTTTTCGCTGCTGCCCAAATCTGACCCTCCAGATAATATCACATCTGTATCATAACTGCCCGCTACTATGTATAGCACGCGTGATAGTGACACTACAAGTCCCACAATGCACTGCAACAGCACCAGCTCTGGCTGCTCACAGTCTTTGATCTTTGAGTTCAGCTCAACACAAGTGTTATATTTTTGTTCGTTTGTCCCGGGCTGTAAACATGTTTATTTCTGCTCTGAAGTTGGACATTTTGAGCTGCTTTTGGAAGCAGCCCCCGGTGGACACCGACAGTACTGCAGCTCGTAACACTTCCTCCAGTGTGACGATCACAGCGCGACGCGACGGAGATGTTTTGAGTTTCTGGAAAGTGTCACTGGTTCACACCGGCGACCAGCGCATCCACGTGTGAGGAAAAATTTACAGCAGCGTTTACAAAGTGCATCTGGCCAAGACCGGTTTGGAAAAGCGCCGTACGACTGGAAGACCATGTTTGGGCTTTGAGATGTGACAGCGTCTTAGCGGAGGCGTAAATATTAGGATGGCGGATGAAGAACGGAGGCGGCGATGGTGATGACGCTCCCGTCGGGGGGATTCAGAGGAAACCGTAAAGAGGGTCAGGGGTCACGGTCACCGTGAGCCTGGAACTGACACAAACCAGTCCAGTTCACACACGGTTCAACCATGACGACACTGAGTCCGACACCATGTGACCCCAGCACCGTTAACCCCCAAAAACCAGCAGAGGATTTGTTGCCGTGCCTGATTTTGCTGATTTTCTTGATAATGTTCAGTTTCTTGATCACTTTAGCAATTTAAAAAAAATTATTTTCTTCATTTTCATCAATTTTCTTGATTACATCAGTCTTATTTTTGATAATTTTCTACATTTCTTCATTATTTTACGATGTTTGTTCCATCTTTTTAAGTTACTTCAGTCGTTTTGTTGACCGTTTTCTTCATTTTTATCCATTGTGTTGATTGGTTCAGTTACTCTGTTGAGAATGTCTTCGTTTTTGTCCATTTTTGTATTATTTTAACCATTTTGTTGACTTATTTGCTCGCTTCTGTCCAGTGTCTTGATTCCTGTCATTGTAAAAAGTATTTTTTCGCCCTCGCTCCGTTTCCTCAGCTCAGCTTTCGAGCCGATGCCTTTCGGGAGGTCGTGCACCTGAGTCTGTTCCTTTGGGCGGCGACACGACGTCGACGACGTCTGCATCCAGTCGCCTACATGTGCGCATTTCAAAGTGAAACCCAGCGACTGTGTGCGCGAGCTGCAGGATTACATAATCCCTCTCAGCCAATCAGGGAGGCCGACTGCCCTGACGTCACCTGCTGCTTTAATCCAAACACACACAGCTGGAGTCGGGTGTCAGAACGAACAAAAACCAGAAGCAGCGTTTCCTGGTCGTCGCACCAGACGAACCATCACCTACACTTAATCCCTCGGGGAAGATGCTGATGTGTTCCAGCAGCAAAAGGAAAAAGCTCCTGTATTATTATTCTTATTTGACCTTTTATTTGACCTTTATGTATCCAGGTGATCCCATCGAGACCCAACGTCTCATTCACGTCTGTTTCACACGTCAAATGAATTACAGCAACATGAACAGACAATAAATTAATCTACAGAGGTCAAATGTTTACACAAAATATACTGAAAACTAGGGCTGTTAAAATTAATGTGTTAATCCAGATTAATTCCTTTGCATGATTAATTTAATTAAAAATTTAAAGCAATTAATGCATGCGCAATAACTCGACATCCACAATTACGCCCGTTGACACGGATTAATCACTGATTAACCACTGATTAATCACTGATTAACCACTGACTAGTTGTAAAACAACGAGAGTTACTTTTGTTGCCGAAAAATTTCATCGTTTTCATTTTTGTGGACAAAAACAAAACAAAAATTAAAAATTACTGCATTTTCTGGATTACACATTGCATTTTTTTGCATAGTCTGGCTAGGGGAGCGACAAATATACCGGAGCAATGAATATATTAAAATATTTCGAGTACTTGGTGTTTGTTACACTGGCAGCCGCTAGAGGGCGCTCTAGGCATCTGCCGCATCTGTATTACTGACGATTTAAAATGTAGACGTTACCAGTAACAACCGTACCTGCCGTCAGCTGAACAGCGAACGCGTCGGTGCCGCCACGTACCCGGTGAGGCGGTGAGGCGAGCCGCTAGCTCTCGCTTCTGGCATCAAGCGCGCGAGCGCCCGGCTGAAGCGCGTTCCCCGAACAAATGCGACCTGTTCTCCAGAACGACTAATACACGTTTTTTTCTTCTTCATTTTGCATTTTTTGACTAACATTCCGGAGCGACATCACCCAGAAAATACAGCAAGTCAATAATTGAGACGAAATCTGTGACTAAATTGAGCGACATTTTTGTCAACAAAGGAAAATAGACAGTGACAAAATCCAATCAAAAGGAGGGAAAAATACGAGGAAATAACAAAAGAGCCACTCAGAAAATGGAAGAGGCGGGACTTGATGAGAAGAGAACCAATCAGAGCAACTTACTGAGCAATGAGGAGGAACTCGCTACTGCTTTGGACATGTTCCCAGGACGACGACAACCGAAAAGAAGTAGTTTTAGTCTCGTGTACAGTATATACTGTGAAATTAATCCACAGTGGTTAAAAACACGTGCAGGATCCCAAGGGTGATTTTTCACAAAATTACGTACACAACTTTTAAAAGTCAGCAAATGCGCTCCCTTACGAACCGGCGGAACAGTGAGTGTAACGTCGTCCATGCTATGGCTACATTGTTTATGTAGGACGTATTCAGATAAATACGAGGGCAACAAACCAAGAACAGATGAAATGGTACCAATGGACGAACCTGCGTGAGGTTCGTCCAATGACGACCAGCCGACCCGTGAATATAAGGTACCGTGGTGCGTTCGAGGTTTACAGCCACTTATAAATCTTAACGCTCCGTGATAGACAGAGTCCAGGAACTGAAGACTGTGAGCAGGGGCGTATGTATAAATTATGTCGCTGTAGTCCAGAAAAGGTAGGACGGTGGAAGCAACGGGTCGTTTCCTGGCAGTGGGAGAGAAGGGATGCTTATTTCTGAAAAATAAACCCAACTTCTTGCACTTGTAAGAATATATCAGTCCAAGTCACACTATTAATTAACCACCGTCACATCTGGTCTTTGAGGATTCTATCCGTTCTACTGAACCGGGTTAGGTTTGAAAAGACTCATTCCCATCAAAAAGTTCCCAGCAGATTTGGATGAAATGTTCAGGATGGGTCAGAAATGGCACAAGGACCAATCAGGTAGATTGTGGTAGTGATGTGGATCATCGTCTGCATCCAGAAGGTTTTAAAGGATTGTTCACCATTGTAACATTCAATATTTGTCCTTGTACTGTAACGCTGCAAATAACCCCCCACAACCAAAAAAATACAAGATACCATCATACCAGACTCCATCAAACCACAAAGTGTGATTCAGACATGGATAATATTCCAGATACAGTGTGATTATACTCACAGCGGTTGAGGAAAAATGTCTCGCGTAAGGTTCTAAATAAAGCTAGAGACATGAAACCTCCGCCAAACTCAGCTGATTCAGTAACGCGTCCACGGATTTGACAGATCTTCAACA
This sequence comes from Pseudamia nigra, assembly GCA_029823295.1. Lineage (NCBI taxonomy): Eukaryota > Metazoa > Chordata > Actinopteri > Kurtiformes > Apogonidae > Pseudamia > Pseudamia nigra. Next base: position 2,332 of record JAQQAE010021412.1, on the reverse strand, counting down.
TTTGTGGAGGTAGATGCAGAACAAAACCACCGTTATGGAAATGCAACATGGTGAATAACAGCTCAATAATATAACAATGACATGTATATGATTCTAAATCATAACGGTAGGTTTTCAAGGTCAAAGAATCCAATAATGAGGATCAAATAAATGTAAGAATATTACTTTTGGTGCAGTAACACCCCCCCCCCCACCAGCATCCATTGCAAGGAGTAAAACGGCACAAAATGAATGAATGAACGATGATTCAGTCCAGTTTCAATCCTCCAGCGTAGGAGTCGACAGTTTGTGAGTTATTTGGTTCCGGCTGCTGAAAACAGAGCGAGTGGAGGTTACGCACTCAGCTCACGGTCACCGTGACCTTCCCAGCCGCTCGGCGAATTAACCGTCCGGGTACAAACTCACCTCTGGAACAACTCTACACACACACACACACACACACACACGCACCAGCCTGAGCGTCAGGTTTCAGAGGTTCTTAGTGAGGGCGACGCCCGCTGAGGAGGCTCAGCTCCACGACCTCTGACCTCTCACGATCTGTCTCCTACCGATCTGGAAACCCATTCAGCAGTGTTTGGATCATCAGCACCATGTGAGGAAAGAAAAAAAAATAATAAACAGTCTGCTTTAGTGAGACGTGAAATCACGACTATTCTCGGCTGACGTTCAACGTCCCAGCGGGGGAAAAAAAAACTCACTGAAATATGACATTTAAATGATTTTTGTATATATACGTAAACCTTATAAATCATCTAAAGTTCCCACCGGATACGAGACATGAGCCCGTTACTGGCTCCGATGTGTTTTGTGGATTTGTTTTATTTCTTCTGTTGAATTTATTGACAAATTTACTTTTTGACAATTTTTGAGTTTTCGCTCCAATTTCATCCATTATCTGGTTATTTCCTTCCCATTTTCTTTAATTTGTTGCTCACTTTTTCATCATTTTGTTCATTGCTTATTATGCTTTGTTAGATTTTCATTATTTTTTTTTCTTATTTTATCACGTTTACTGATGACCTTCAGTTTTTTAAAAGTTTTAGTTGTCAACACAAGCTGGCTTTACCTTCCGCTGGCGCGCGGTGTTACGTCCGTCCGTTCAGCTCAGTGCACGGAGTAAAATGTCCGTCTGAAAACACAAACTACAGGTGGGGATTGAACACATGACGTCAGAGTCTTTCACTGTGAAGGAATACGGATCAGTACCTGCAAGTTGAAGTACTCGTACAATTACTGTAAGTACACGAGTCAGAGTAAAAAACTGTCTTGTGTCATAAAACTAGTCAAGTAATGAGTAACTTCATGACATGGAATTTGTTTCCACCTAAAACATTGCCTTCAAACAGGTGTTTTGGTCATTTTTGTTTATTGTCATGATTATTTTTATCGTGTTTTTTTGTAATTTTGTTGATTTTTTTTATTTGATTGACTTTTTGGTTTTTAACCAGTGCAGTTGCTTAATTTGTTTTTATGAATTTTGTTGCTCATTTTGTTTTTTGTTCATTGTTCTGAACATTTTGGTTATTTTTGATCATTTTTGCTTGTACTGTTGCTGACTCTGCTGACTTTTTGTCCAGTGTCTTAGTTGAATTGTTTATTTTTGTGAAGTGACTTGATTATTTTCTTCCTTTTTTGCCATTTTGTTACTTTTTGTCAGTTTTATTTTGCTGCTTTCTTCAGTTTTATTCTTCTGGTTTTGTTCATTTTGTTGCTTTCTTGTTCATGTTGCTACTTTTTTTGTGTTTTTTGGAAACATTAACATGCAGTTTTGTATTTAATTGATCGTTTTGTTCTTTTTCGACTTTCCTTTTTTTTTCTTTTACCGTTTTTACTCCTACTCATTAAGATGTGGCTAAATGTAACAGAGTAGACGTACATTTTTTTCCCATCACAAACGTATTAGAGTAAGAGTAAAAAGCATTGTGCTACTCTGTGAAGTACATGTAATGGTAGAATTTACTCAAGTACATGTAATAGTAGAATTACCCACCGGTGGATAAGGGACCTCATCACACCATACGTCCAGGTGAAGCACCATGAAACTCACGTTCAGGCTGGTGCGCAATAATAGAATTAATTTAACATTAAACATCCACTTCAATATACAAAAACATGGTGACTTTTAGAAACGCTGCTCGGCAGAGACTCAGACCCAGAGGCTCAAAAAGTAACTAAAGGTGCATGGGAAAGAATCTGACAACCCAGTGGAAATCACGATACACGGCCATAATATGATGTATTGGAAGCAATAGTGGTCTTCTTTTCCTTTGGGCTGTTCCCTTCAGGGGGCGCCACAGCCAATCATCTGCCTCCATCTCACCCTGTCCTCTGC
>JAQQAE010021411.1:0-10468 GCA_029823295.1 Pseudamia nigra | reverse complement strand
TTGATTCACTCCTTTTTCCCTGTGTTTCAGAGTCCTGTCGGCCCCTCCCTCCTGTGCTCATCCCACACACCTGCTCCATCTCCGCCCTGGGCTTCCCACCTGTGTCTAATCCTCTAATCAGCTCCTCGTGTTTATAAGCAGCAGTGAATCCCGGTGTCCGGTGTGTGTTCGTTGTGTCTGTATCCTCGTGATCGTCCCTCGTCCAAGCCTTCGTCCCGTTCTGTTCCCGACCTGTATCCGTTTGCCTTCACGATCTCGACCTGTTTTCCCGTTTGGATTTTCTGCCTGCTCGATTCCTGCCTTTGGACTGTTCCCGGATTATCTGTCTGCTCGGCCCCTGTTACTCTTCGCTCATTTTTTGACCTGTCGTTTCGTTTTGCCCTATCGTACCGTCGCTTCGTTTTAGTATATTATTATTGCTATTATTATAATAAACTCTATTGTTGTGAACTGTACTCTGAGTCTGGCGATTGAGTCTTTTGGTCTGTCAGTTTGCTTTGTCTGGTCGTGACATTCAGTATGTCACCAAGTCAAACACAGACACTTAATGTCTCTGTCACTTTTTATATCCTTGGAACCAAAATTCACAATAACCTTTACCAGCATGTTTACGAAATCTGCCCAGCTGAACCACAGGCCTGGTTGTCATAAAAATGAGAAAAATGTTCAGTCACATTGGATACATATTGTCAATTAATGGATTTACAGAAACATTTCTGAATCACATTTTGGTGTTTTGCATAAGAAAACATACATTATGTAGAAACTTCATTATGAAACCCAGCTTTATTAAAGCTCACTGAATTTCACAAAAACTTTTATTTTGCTTGATGTTGTTTTCTATTGTGCCAAAAGCTAAAATGCATACAGAGGAAATGGAAAAGCCTTTGTTTGAATCAATTCCAGGATAGGAATAATTTAACTTATGTGATGCAGCTTCTGTTTGCAGCATCATCCCAGATGCAGAATTCTTCTGGACATTCTTTCTAGGCAGGTATGCAAACATGCACAACAGGTTCTGTGGTGACCAAATTATTCTTCTGTTTTAATCACTTAAAAAATCAGTACAGTTACAAGTAAGAAAAAGACCATCCAGTATAATTCTCATCTGTTCTTATATGTTAGAGTAACATGTAAAGTACCCTGTGTCACCACCATCTGACAACATTACATAACCGGTTTATTCATTCTTATCCAACCTATTCTCACTCCATCATCACACACTGACACTTGGTCATGATCTCAAACTGACACACTGAGCACGTGGCCTTGCCAGTTTGCAATGTGGAAGGCAGTTTTCAGCAGGTGGAAGCTGCGGTGGTCGTGGAGGCAGAGCAGACGTGGACTTCAGGGTTTGAGTCTGAGTCAGGAGATGCGTGTCTGTGCATGTGTTTGGGAACTGGGCTCAAGACCCTAATGCTAAGAAAGTTGTTTTTCATGCCAATATCCTGTGCAAATGTCAAGGTCAAATTTATTTATAAAGCTCATTTACAACAGCTCATGCTGCCCAAAGTGCTTTACAAGCTAAAAATGTAACTGAAAAATAGATAAAACAACAATAAACTACAATAAAACAAAGACAAAACTTAAATGGCAATACATACAGTAAAACCAAACTAAAACAAGACTAAAAGATAAAATAAATAAATAAAACAATTTAAAAAATAGGACTGAAATACAATCCAATAACTGTCAAAACAAACATGTCCAGTTCAACCTGAGCTAAAAGCCAATCCATAGAGGTGTGTGTTAAGTAAAGATTTAAGGTGTTTGTGCAGATCTAATATTTAGGGGCAGACTGTTCCACAGCCTGGGAACTGCCACAGAGAAGGCTCCGTCACCTCCAGCTTTCAGTTTTGTCCTTGAAGTGGATAAAATCAGCTGTGAGCTGGACCTCATGGTTCTGGCTAGAACATAAACAGACGACAGCTCAGAAAGGTTACAAAGCAGCCGGACCATTTAATGATTTAAAAACAAAAAGAAGCATTTTGAACTGGATCCGGTATGTAACAGGAAGCCAGTGAAGAGAGGCCAGCACCGGGGTTATGTGTTCCTGCCGCTTGGTACCTGTCAGCAGGGGAGCAGCTGCATTTTGGACCAGCTGGAGGTGGCGTATGGAAGACTGGTCTACACCATAGTATAGGGAGTTGCAGTTGTCCAATTGGCAGGTGATGAACAGATATACAACATGTTCAAAGACATTACCTGGAAGATATAGCTTTACCTTAGCCAGGGGTCTCAAGCTTGTGCCATCGAGGGCAGAGACCCTGCAGGTTTTCTATCCAAGCAGTCACGAAAGCAGATGATTTCACCAATCAGCAATTAGGGGGGAGGAGCTAATCAGTAAAATCTGCTTGTTAGAGACTGGTTGGAGAGAAAACTTGCAGGGTCTCGGTCATCTGTGGCAGGAGTTTGAGACCCCTGACCTTAGCTAACTGTCGGAGATGGAAAAAGCTTGATTGGACGACTGTACTCACCTGTCTGTGGAGTTTAAAAGCACCAACAAGGAACACTCCAAAGTTTTTGACGGTATGACAATAGGAGGCCCAGAGCACTGTCAACACCATCTAGGACAGTGGGATTGCCAAAAAGGACAATTTCAGTTTTTTTTAGTCATTTAGCTTCGGGATGTTTTATTCACATGCACTGTTTAACATCCTTAAGGCAGTCTAAAAACATCAAAAGAGTTGTTACTTGGTTTTAATTGCAAATAAATTTGCAGGTCATCTGCGAAACAATGAAATGAAGTATATTGAAATGGACCCCAAGGGCAACATGTGGCAGGGCCCAAAATTGAGCCTTGAGGCACACTGTATCCAAGAGGAGAGTTTTTGAGCTGTAGTGGCCCATGTTTACAGAAAAGGACCTGTCAGATAAATATGACTGAAACCACTGTAAAACAGCACCTTTGTGGCCAACACACAGTTCCAGATGTGACAGGAGAATATCATGGTCGACTGTGTGGAAGGCCGCAGCTAAGTCGAACAAAAGGGCAGCAGAGTTGCCAGAGTCCAAGGTTAGCTGTGGGACAGCTGATTCAAAAGGCGGAGGAGGAAGGCTTGAATCTTCCCCTCTAGCAGCATGTTTCAGCACCAAATTGTAGGATGCTTTAATGTTTAAAAGTGACGGGCAATCGGACACAAGTATTCCTGATCTCCGAAAATTACAACTACCAACTACCAGAACATACCGTGTTTTCTGGATTAAAAGTTGCGGTTTTTTGCATAGTCACCCTACAGTCGAAGTTATTCAAATTCGACTGTAGGGTGTTTGACACACTGACAGCCGCTAGAGGAGACGAGCTGCGAGCTCTCCCTGGCGCATTCCCCGAACATGTCCCCTGACCTGTTCTGCACAGCGACTAATATATGTTTTTTTTTCTTCTTCATTATACATTTTTTGGTTTGTGCGACTAACATACCAAAGCGACATATCACCCGGAAAATACGGTAATTGACAGATGCATCACCGTTCACAATGCTGGCACCATCTTGGCCCTCGTAGGTGTGTGGTGACAATGCTGAACTGGATGGTGGTGGTAGGACTTTCCCTTTTTGTCATAATACAACAGGCTCGAGCTGCTCTGAGTCAGTACATTAGATAATATGTTAATTAAGGCATGAATACAATGTGAATTGTCTTTTATCGCGTTTACAAAAGTTGGTTGACATTCTGTTGAAATACTGTATTTGGTTCATAGTGATTCATGTGAAATTAGCTGCATGTTGGTCCATATGAGTTAATCAGTGGTGCAATAGTCAAAATTTGAACTCTTCCTTCTTGAGATACATCACCGTAGTTTTAAAATTATGTACAAAAGACCTTTTACAGGAAAATTAATTACTGTTCCCATAGGCTTTGATGGAAATAATGGCACAACATAACCCTGAAGGAAAATCGATAGAATTACAAGAGCATGTAATTTTCCCTGATAGCATGCAAACGTCATGTTGACTCTACATGAAAAATATTCCAAAACTAGCATCACACCGGTTTGCTAATGCTGCTCTAACCACAGAGCTATGAGAAACGCTAGAGCTCACACCCCATTGGCCTACTTCAATGACAGATGTACGCTGCTGCTGCCATCTTATCATCCACCCAGCACTGTGGAAAGTGATTTTATTGGTGAATAAATAATTTGCTTTCAAATGCATCTATTGGGATCATCGTTGGCAATTTGGAGAGAGTTGCCATATGTATTTGTGTTGAATTATTGCTGTTCTGTAGGGGTCTACAGGTCACAGAGTCGTGCCAGGGCTAACTGTGCATCTTACTTCATAAATTACTGTTTTGAAAATGACCCATAATGCAATACTTCTTCCCAACATGTTGAAGGTTATATGGAAACAGTGTGATTGCAGCTCAGAATCCAGCTACTAAGTCACAAGCTAGTGTACGTCTAGTGCCAGTCCCAAGCCCAGACAAATGGAGGCGCCGTGTCAGGAAGTACATCTGATGTAAAATCTTGGCCACATCGAACATGCAAATCTTCTGATCCAGCCAGGTCAGATGGAAGCAGATGATTTGCTGTGGTGACCCAGTAATGGCATGTCAGAAATAGTAGCTGCTGGATGTAACCCCAGTTCTACGGGTATCTGTGGAGCCCTCTGACAAGCTTCACTCACGGTTTCCCTTAATAAGCTGCTGTTTCTATTGCTCTGCAAAGTAAAAGTTGACTTATTCTGACTGTGAAATTGTAGAAATGACCAGAATCAGAATCTGAAAGTCCCTAGAGCTGTGCTATTAGCTTAGCCAAGCGACAATGTATTGTCATGTTGGTGTATAGAAGCATTTTTTGCCTACCCAAACTAAAAAAAGAAAAAAGTAACCTCTGTGTTTGGAGATTATACAAACCTACAGCCAGATGAGAAACAGCAGCTAAACATACACCCCAGACTGAACCCACAGGTTCTGTAGATGTAGAAGTCTGCTCTCGAGCCTCATTTTCTGTCCAGTGAAATCAGAGCTCAAATGGAGGCACCGTGTCACGTTTGCTCAAATCGTCCCAGAGCATCTGTTGTGCAAAGTAACCGCCAAAATAAAAGTGTATATTAATAATCACCTCCAAATCAAATGAGAGAACCCTGCCGGAACTGCATATTTTTGTGCAAATACATGAATTTGCTGTATTATTAGAAGTACAAAACTCCTACTGGACTCAATTTTGCCTTCTATTTTATGAACATTATTTATTTGTGCACAATTCCATTGAATGAGAGGTCCATGTTTCCAGTCATAAGATGGTGGCTGGTTGTGCCACTGTACTGTTTCTTATAACACTGGGTCAAACTGTTGTCATAAATAACACACCTTTACTACTGGGTACTGTATGTTCTGGTTCTAGAGTCAAAGCATTTTTCAGTCAATAAAATCATCTTTAAACCATTAGTCCACTTATTGAATATTTTTGTCAGCAGTAATAAGCATGATAATGCACAACGAGTGGGTCTGGATGACGAAAACCTTGCATCATCCTGTCTGAGATTCAGTTTCCATATAATGACCAACTCATTATACATTATCTGTGACTTCATCATCACCTCCTCGTGATCTCTGCTCTCATATAAGGTGACACAGTTTTAATACAGCCAAATTCACTGTAAAGCTGTTCTCATTTACGGTCTTCCCATTGTGTCATTTAGCCTTTTTTATGTTTCCGTTTAACTGCAGCATGTAAAGGCTACATGTTCACCAGCAGCCATTTTCAAGCTGCTGCTCTTTAGCAGTGAAAATCTTCCTTTTATAACTGCATTGTTATCGAGGCAGAAATAAACATGAGAACAGCTGTGCAGGGATTTTAGTCCTGGTGAAATTTAAATAATCGATCACAAAGAGAGTTAAGTTTGTGTGCGCTACAAACCAGTGTGATGCTGCAGGGACAACAGCATAACAAACTGAAAACATTAAAGTCGAGGCATTTCTGTCAAACAATAAATCAAGATGTGTCAGACAGAATATGTGCAGGATCCGCAGAGAGATTTACAACGGGCCGCTGCTGCTGCATAGACACTGGTGATAAGATGAAAATGAGGTGGGTCACATGCAACAGCAAATACAGGAGACCACTGTTTGTGTCCCACTGTCCACATTTTTTTCTGTAAAGGTAATTACTGATCAAACACAGTCCTGAATCTGTCCAACACATGGATATGGCAATCAGCTTCAGGGACACAACACCCCAGTAATCTACGATCGCAGGGGTCTGCAATCTTGACAAACTAAAGAGGCATTTTTGGACAGAAAAAAAAAAAAAACAACAACAAAACATGGGTCTGAAGCTGCAAAAAATTTCTAAACCCTGCGTGTGCACGTCTCATGACCAGTGGTGGGCAGACTCAAGGAAAAGTGTTGTTATTTTCTAATTATAGTGACTCAAGTAGAAGGACTCATAAACATAAGTACATGAGTAAATGTAAAACAGTATTAAAAAACTTTAGAATGTGAAATTTATCACGGCCTAATATGTTGTGTTCAAACCTTAGATTGTATTTATTAGTGGTTAAAGTGACCATGACGTCCCCCATTGGTTTCTAAACTGCCATGTCACAGCGCTAGCCGTGTCATGTAGTGTTCATATGTCCATACTACTCCTACTTTTCATATTCTGTCTATTATCCATCTCTGCTTGACACATGCTGCTGCACGCTGCTGTTCAGTGAGGCCGATTTGGAAGTAACTTTAAGTTGTAATACCACCACTTGGCCACTGGGGAACCATTCCTCAAACATTATGGTCTCAAACATTTTATTTTGACCCTCTAATAAGTAACATGGTGATAGCAAAGCTCCAAGATGTCGTCCAGGAAGTGACAACCCGATTGGCCTCAAAATGGCCCTTCAGAAACTAATGGGCGATGTCACAGTCACCCATTAGTCAGGAGGGGTGAGGTGTTGCGTGTGAGTGAGTGGGGCTGGCGAGGGGGTAGCACCCAAGCCCTGCAAGTCCAGTAAAAATCATACTGGCACATGTTGTACATAGTATACAGAGCTGTGAAAAAATGCATGCCCCCTTCCTGATTTCTTTCCCGAAAGATTTTGAATTTGTCACACTTAAATGTTTCAGATCATCAAGCAAATTTAAATAATACATTCAAGAAAACACAAGTAAACACAAAATGCAATTTTTAAATGAAGATTTTTATTTTTAAGGAGGGAAAAATCCAAACCTGCATGGTGAAAAAGTGTTTGCCCCCTAACCCTAATAACTGTTTGGTCTGCCTTTGGCAGCAACAACTGCAATCAGTGAGTCCTTTACAGACGCTGTGGAGGAATTTTGTACCACTCATCTTTGCAGAATTGTTGTAATTCAGTCACATTGGAGGGTTTTGGACCACAAACCACATTTTTAAGGTCATGTCACAGCATCTCATTGGATTCAGGTCAGGACTTTGACTAGTTCAATCCAAAGTCTTCATTAAGTTTTTATTAATCCATTCAGAGGTGGACTTACTGCTGTGTTTTGGATCATTGTCCTGCTGCAGAACCCAAGTGTGCTTCAGCTTGAGGTCACCGACAGATGGACGGACATTCTCCTTCATGATTAGAAGCAGAATTCATAGTTTCATTTACCACAGCAAGTCTTCCAGGTCCTGAAGCAGCAAAACAGCCCCAGACTATCACATACCACCACCATATTTTACTGTTGGTATGATGTTCTTACTTTTACACCAGATGTAATTGGACACACACCTTCCAAAAGGTTCAACTTTTGTCTTGTCATTTTTTTGCCCCCTTAAAAATAAAAACCACTTAAAAACTGCATTTTGTGTTTACTTGTGCTAATTGGTCTTGCACTTCCCTGTGGCGCTCAAAGCACTTTACACTGCTTCCCGTTCACCCATTCGTCCACCAGTGACTCTCACTGGAAGCAACTTGGGGCTCAATGTATTTTTCAGACGCTTGGGTCTGCGGAGACCAGAAGCCCGAGCTGATGACCTTCCGGTTCATGGACAACCTGCTCTACCTACTCACAGCTGCCCCCAAACTTGTGTTTCCTTAAATTTATTACCCAAATTTGTTTGATGATCTGAAATATAAATGTGACAAATATCCAAAAAAAGTAAGAAATCAGGAAGGGAGTCCATCTGTGTTTTTTTGTTTTACTTTGTCATCCACTGTAAATATCTGCACTGTTTGGGATTTTTTCCACCTTTGCCACTTTTCCACCTTTGAACTGCATGTTGCTCACTATGCCCCCCCCCCCCCTCCATTTTCAAAACCAATTTGGGGCTAATCAGGTTGTCACTTCCTGGATGACATTTTGGAGCCTAATTATGATGCAACCATATTTAGACAAATAGAGGTGGCGCTATGGAAGCGTAGTATGTCAGGGGTCTCATGCGTAGGCTAATGCTATCTGCTAACTTATTGACTTGGTAAAACTTCACCAAGCACTGGCAAACAGAGGCACATTACAGTGTCGTCAGTGTTTGCCATAATATCTTAACTTAGTCACTTATTTGAGCGTGATGACTCATGACAAAAATGAAATCACTTTGTATTTTCAGAGAAAAGTCCAATGTAACTCGAGGGGAGTCAGGATTTCTCGGAGCCCACTGAATGATCATTTTGTTTTTTTTTTCTTCCTTATTTCTGTTCGGTTTTGTTGGTTGTTTTGTTCACTTTTTAACTAACTTGATTACTTTGCTACTTTACTTCACCAATGTTGCTGCTCAGTTTTTTCACATTTACTGTACTCATTTTCTTGTGTATGTCATTTTTGTCAGTTTTTGTTGCTTATTTTGTGGACTTATTTTATCAGTTTTCTTTATTATTCTGTTAATTATTTTCACTTTCACTCATTTTCTCACATATTTAGTTTTTTGTTCAATTTTTGCTGGTTATTTTGTTAATTTTTTAAAAACTTGTTTGATTGTTTCTGCACATTTTTTACTTATTTTTTTACTTATTTTGTGGATTTTTTATTATATTGTGAGTTTTCATTAATAGACTTGATTATTTTCTCCATTTCTGCTTATTTTGCTAGTTTTATCATTTTTTCCTTATTTTGTTGGTTTATTTATTTATTATTTGATTATTTATTCATTTTTAAAAATTTCAACATTTTTTACTTGTCACTGACATGTATTCTTGGAAGAACATTTTTCTAAAAAAAAAACTACTCAATTCTCACCATTATTTTGTCAATGTGCATTTGTTTTCAGCTGGTATTTAATTTTTGTCATTTTTGTTTATCTTTCTGATTATTTTGTTTATGTTCTGGATTTATTTGAATATTCTACTTATTTTGCACAGTTTTGTGTTAATCTGGTTCATTATTTTACTCGTGTTTTGTTAATTTCCTTATTTTTGCTCATTTAGTTGACTGTTCTTGTTCAGTGTTATTTGTTGGGGGGCTGCAGAGACACGCTGGCTGCAGGTCATCACTCGGTTATTGCATGACTTTTCACTAACTTCAACCATGTTCTATTTTTGCTTAAATATAAACATGCATATGTACAGTTGTCAAAATGACTAGTGCCCCGATGAAAATGTGACTCTTGTCTGAATGTTTCCCATGCTTTTCACTCCTGCTCTGGATACTTTAAACTTTATACTTTAATACCTTTGTATATCCTTCGCCTGTTTTGTGTCCATCAACCATCCTTCTTCTCAAATCTAAACTCGTTTCTTTTCTGGGCTTCATGCTTTTACGAGCGATGCCTCAGTCCAGTCTTGCCAGATTTCACAAGAGAAGCAAGAAACCATCTCTATGGAAACGAGCCCGAAAAAGCAACCTTTTCTCCTTAAATATATCAAATAAACGCCAACAGGTGACCACAGGTGACAGTAAATTGACAGTAAATGCAGTCAACTTGTCTTTTTAAACTTTGAATAAAGACCCGAAACAAATAGACCAACAGGTCTGTTCCTCTGTGGTACAAACTATCACGTCTGTGTTTCGCTTTATTGTGGAGAGCTTGGAGAAAATGGGGATGGGTTTGTATAGGGAGCACTTTAGAAAACAAGCCCAAACACCCGCAATCCACTGATCATATCCGCAAGCAACTTCACAGAAAAACAAGCCCAAAGTCGTTTATAACAAGCAGACTTGGCCACGCTGCTCAAATCCTGTCTGAAGTGAATATTGGCCAAAGGTTTGGTTTCAGCTTCAGTTCACACCCTTATACCATTGCTCAGTCAAGGAGTGGAGGTTTCCCCTCCTTGAATCGCCACCTTATCCTGGTGGAAGGGTATTGCATCCCTGAGTGATCCTAGGAGTAATTCACCCTTAATAGGGTCTCCCAAGGTAAATTGGTCCTACATGTAGGTGAGCGATTCAGAAGACCCTTTTAACTATGCCTTCCTGTGGGACCACCACCTACAGGAAGGGTCATAGGGGTCCGGTGCTGTGTGGTTTGGGTGGCAGCTGAAGGCAGGGGCCTGGCGGATCCAATCCCCGTTGGCCAAAACTAGCTCCAGGCCCTGGGGCAGACCCAGGTCACGCTGGAGGGACTATGTCTCTC
>JAQQAE010021410.1:0-10468 GCA_029823295.1 Pseudamia nigra | reverse complement strand
CCTCTCTTATCTTTTTAAATGGGTGAACTTGCACATTTTTACATTTCCCAATAATTGTTGTCCCCACTGTACATACAATGTGTGCAAAACTGGGAAACTATAATGCAGAAAAATTAAGAAAACAACAGTGCATATGTTTGTGAGGGTTACCAACAATTTAAGCTGTGTGGCTGCAGGTACGGCCATCACACTCAGCGAACACAAACATAACTCACTGAACCCATGTAGTTTTATTAGCTAAACACAGATGACGCATCGACTCGTCCCACTGTCTCCGTCTGTCAACACTGCACTGGACTTAATCTAAGTCAAACACTGTTAATCCTTTGTCAACCTTTCATCCACAGTCAAGAAGGACAGACATGGAGCTAATGTATTCTTGTCTTTACTGAAGAATTATGCTATGTCAATGAGTAGGCCATGTGAATAAATACCGTTATGTGTTTATAGTTTCACATTTTGTATTTTATTATGGTACTGCATTTCGAAAATAACTTTGCTGCAAATAATTGTAAAGAAGAAACATTTGTTTGTAGCCAGAGCTGATAATAAATATCACACCTGAGGTAAATAACTAAAGGGAGAAGGTACAGAGAAAAGCCTCAGCTTAGAAGTGCAAAAACAGAGAATAAGTAGGTTTAAGAAGCAGGGAGTAAACGAGGTAGGAGATTTAAGAAAGTGAGAGAAGGGAAAAGATGGGAGGATGATAGTTGCTAAAATGATGGCCACCCATGCGCTACTCTAATATGAGGCACAAATGGATCTGCCTTTTATCCCAGAAATGCACACACCATCCATAAAGGCCTGTCAAAATGAAGGGGGTAGCTCATTTATGTTGCAGACATACACACCAAGATGCACACATACACAGGTGGCGAGCTCATTTATGCTGCTGTTTATTACCATTATCACCAGACGAGAGGACACGAGCGGGAGGCAGGCTGTATTTGCTCCTTGACACCCATCATCATCGTCCGAGTCTCAGGTGTTTGTCGCTTTGTCACATCACAGGAGGCCCATCTTTCTGACCCGGTTTTCTTCAGACTCCCCTCCCTTTTGCCCATTTTGCTGCACTCCTTTATCATTTTTATTTATTCATGGACTTATTTATTTTCTCTCACTATCTTTTCTGTCTTTTCATTTGGTATTCTGTCACTCATTATTGTTATTGTTTTGTTTACACATATGACTACTTTCTGGGCATGTTACTACAGTTTCTAAAGTGAGAAACAGCATGGCTTAAGCACTTAATGATCTCACAAATGTTTTTCCCTGTGGTTTAATCACTCCCTTGTGCATTTTTAGCATGCAGGTAAAACATTCTGGGTCTAATTTAGATGTGGGCTTATCAGACCTCAGTGACTAGGCCATTTTGGTGCCCATTATTGTGTGTAATAATTATGTTAATGGACAATTAAAAGAGACTACCTCTATCATGGCTTTGGCGCTAGTGATCTTTCTGGATTGCCGTTCGGGAAAAATGCTCGAGGCAGTGCACTGTAGCTTCACTTTGAAATTCATACTTTTCAGTTTGAATTACAGACAGAGTTGCACACGGCATGAAATGCAGAAAAAGTTGTTGCTTTCTCAAGCCAGTTTAGGCACAGGTTTAGGACAGGGTTACAGTAGGCCTATTGTGAAACATCAGGATTCAAATTTTTTCCATTATAAAATAGGTTTAGAGTTCCTGAAAATAATGCTAAACACCAGCCCGTTGGAGAAACACACAGCCACTTTTTATTCAATCTGATCTAAAATGAGCAGTTTTGATGTCTGTGTTTTTGTGATGTCACAAATACAAAGTAAGTGTCTGCAGTCATTCCTCCAGGACCACCAGAACCATCAGGATCATCCTGGACCACAGCAGGGCATGATGATACTTGATCTGTACAGGAAACTCCATCAGTTCTATGCATATGAAAGAATCCCACTTCTTGGCCCTTGTGTTTCAAAATGCCATAGAATATTTAAAGTGGATTTGATATGAAATAAACATAGAACACTTTTCTCTCTTTTTAAAGAAAACCTAATATAGTTCATGCAGTCATAGGGTACACAGAAACAGTACTCAGGTAAAAGTAAAAGTGGTATCTTAGAATTCTGACTCAGGGATACATGGAAGTACTCAGAAGTATAAGTACTTGAGTAAATGTAAGCAAATGTGGAATTATTACAACCCTATGTATTGTGTTCAAATGCATACTTTAGTTATTTTTGTTTATTTCTTGGACTATTTTGGTGATTTTGTTGCTTATTTTGTTCATTTACTTTACTGTTTTGCTCAATTTTGTGAAATCTTTTCCCCCTGACCTCCAGTTATTTACTTGCATTCCAGAACAGAAAATTTCGTTTTAGTGGTTCAATGTTATGCTTGAGTAATTTTTGACTTATCAGAAAAGTCCAGTGTGTCGGCTCAAATTTGGGTATAAAAACATGATTTCAGTCTGAATTCCTCACTCCTGTTAATGGAGAACTCACTGAAAAAGGGAAGAGTCGGCATTAAAGCATTTCATGATGGCTGTTACAAGTAAAGCAGGTGGACTAAGACATTTGTGAAGCATTGTAAAGTATATAAACAACTGTATTCCATACCAAAAGATTTCCAGAAGAAGAACCAATGCTTATGTTCTACGTCATTAACTCTATAAATTCCTGTGTTGGAATGGGGTATATTTTATTCCTATACATTCTCACTGTATATAATGTCACTTGCTCAAGGTGTCACATTCCAACACAGAGGTTCCCAGAGAGCATCATTTTCTAGGTTCGTCTAACAGATGTCCAGACGTGGTTAAGAACAAAAGAAATAATAGCTAAAATAAGACACTGTGACATAAAAGGCTCCCCTTAACCACCTCATCTTTATTCTACTAAGTGTGCCACTAATTAACAATGTCACGTTGTCCAAGTCATCCATCTTTGATGCCTCATACTAAATTCTACCTGGTTCCATTCGACTTGAAAATTGAGGCGATAAGGGTATCCATCTTGAAAACAGACACCAAGGGCCCGTGACCAAATAACAGTATGTGATGACCTGAGAGCGAGAACAGGCTCTTTATTCTCTTTATGAATCTTTAAGTATGTCTCTGTGTCACCTATTCATCTGTTGAGTCCCTCTTTCCATCTTCAAATCATCTGTCCTTCAACTGTGTCACTATTAATCTCCCTTTTCTCAAACCACCAAACCCCATTTGGACCTTTTTAATTTTAATGTTTCATTCTTTAGTCCTTCTTTTCATACATCCTATTCCTGCATCCTCATTTTTGCCTCTCATTTTCCCTCTTTTCTTTCCCGCTCTCTGTTTGCCCTTTCCTGAGCTCTGAGGTCACAGGTTAAGTAATACCATTGTCACTCATCCTTTAATTCTTTCATTTACCTTCTATGCCCACCCTCTTTCTGTGTGTTCCTTTCCTTGTCAAAAAGGTATGCAGTTGGTCTTACCTCCACCTTCTGTCTCATCATTTCTGCATCCCACAATCCATCCCCCTTCCTGTAATCCTCTTTTTTCATGTCTCCCTCTGTCTCCATCTGTTCTGTCTCCTTGTTGCCTTTCTTGTTTCCATCTCTGTGGATCTAAAGGAACCCATGCAGGGATGTATTTGGTGCCAATGTCACTCCTTTACTTATCCCTGTCGTTTCTTACCGTCATGCTCTCCCAGTCCCAAAGGTTTCACATTCTCCCTTTTCCCCTTTGCATCCCTGTGTCTCTTTCCCTCCCTATAGCACCTTCACCCCCTTCTGCTTCCTTCTACTCCCCTTCCCTCTTCGTTCCCAGGGTCCCATGGGTGCAGGTGGTAGAGGATGTTGCTTGCTTTGATTGCTGCATGGCTGCAGGCATTCCCGGGGCAGAGTAGCAGTGGAGCTTCAGTCTGCTGAATGTACTGGTAAATAATCCCGGCTGGGGAGAGTGGAACAGAGAGACACTCTGGAGGCGAAGACGGAAGGAAGGGAGAGAGTGGATGTATGTGTGAAAGGATGGAAAGTGTGTGTGAGTATGCAGATCGGAGCTTGAAAGGTAAAGTGTTCTCACCATCGACTGTGCAGATGGGTGAGTACACTGCAGTGTAGACGTCAGCAAACAGGATACTTCAGACAACCCTTAGTACATCACTGTTATGTCATATGAATATAGTATTTGATTATGATTTAAATTTAGTTTGAAAGCATCAATGTATATGGGCTCCGAAATGGTAATGATCCTTTCTTCAAACGGTGACATTGTTGTTGTGATTAACATTCACAACCCACTGCTGTTTGAGACCTACAAACAAATGTTTTATTCATCAGTGACTCAGAAGCAAGCCTTCGTAACGCTAATCAAATGGCACTGAAAAAAATACTAAGGTAATACATTTATACTAGTTTAATAGAATATTTACGGCTGGCCTACCTGCTGCCTTTAAGAAAGGTTCTGACTTTTTTTTAATGAGATACAGTTTTTAGAGTTTTGTAGTATAAGTTGAAGTCCTTTCAGCTCTGGGGTTACCTTTATGGTCTAAATTAGTGAAAGAGTAGGAGACGTTAAGAATATATTAGCATTAATATCACTCCCTCACTGTTTTTGTTATAGATTTATGGATACATTCACACACATTTCTGAAGTAAACAGAATTGCACAGGCTTTAATACCCTTTATAAAATGAACTTACTGGTGTAATTTCATATCACTTTCCAACAGCGTGCTCAAATCTTTACAAATGAATACTGCTACACACATGTTCACAAAACAGCATGTCTCAAAGTGCAACTTCACTAAAGAGAAATTACTTAAACATATTGCTGCAGCTTCCAAATAGGAAGTTTTCATCAATGCAGCTACAGTATGTTCTAATAGTTAGGAACGCTCACACCTCCACCAAACCCAACAGTCCAACCTTCTTCTTGTACCACAGTGTTATTAAACTATAAACAAACCACATGTGTTTCCTCTGGTTACTTTATTTTATTCTTTTCTTTTTTTATTTAAACAAATACAACCCAATTTCCAAAAAAGTTGGGTTAGGGTTAAATTATCTCAGTTTCAACATCTGATATATTATTTATGTTCTGTTAGGTTTATGAAATTTTCAAATCATTACATTCTGTTTTTATTTAATTTTACACAGTGTCCCAGTTTTTTTTTTTTTTTTTTGGAATTTAGGGAATTTCTCCAGTGTTAAATATTGTGAAATATAATTCTGTACAACACATATTCAGCAGAGCACTGCAGAATTTTCCACAATCAAATGAGATTCGTTGTATTTTTATGTATGCAACTATAATTATTAGTATTATAATTTTACCCTTTTTAACAGGCTTGGAATAATGGTTATTCAGATGCTTGTTACTTCTCTGAAGAACACAGTACAATCGTTGAGTCTCCTTCACAATAAAAGCCTCTTTAAGACAGTAAGGAGCCCTGTTCGCCAAGCTAGAGCAAGAAACCATGGGCATAAAAGCTATTAACAGAAACACTCAATGAGTAGCATTAGCACAAAAGTTGGATTTCTCATGCCCTTTAAAACTGTAGCTTACATAGGAAAAAAGGCTTCCATAAACTCTATGCATTCAGACAACATTCCAAGTTTCATCAAGACTGATTTACCTGTTCTTAAGCCTGTTCTTAAGTTTTAGTGCATACTCACCCACATGCAGATGGTAACTGTCAAACACAATACACTTCTAGCCTTTAGCATAGATCAAATATTTGGCTAATAAAGGAAGTTGCCACTGTTTTATCTATGTAAACATCTATGTACATACACATTCTCTCTGGTGATGTTTATTTCAGACATTCCTGAATCATACTGTATTAATAGCTGTAGCTAAACTT
Organism: Pseudamia nigra; assembly: GCA_029823295.1. NCBI lineage: Eukaryota > Metazoa > Chordata > Actinopteri > Kurtiformes > Apogonidae > Pseudamia > Pseudamia nigra. The sequence continues at coordinate 4,652 of JAQQAE010021410.1, read as the reverse complement.
AGCTGTAGTTAAAATTAAAATCAAAAAGCAAAATGCATGAAGGTTGGCTTGTGACTGTGGAAATCTCTGTCTTTGCACATCTCTCTGCATTATGGAACCGTCTGTTTGCTTAAATGTGGACCAAAGCCCACATTTCAGAAAGGTAAACTGCAGCATAGCACCAAATCTTTTGGAAATAGGTCTGGACAACAGAGCAAATTGCTATCCAGTCTGTGGATTATGCCCCATTTCCTTAATAGATACTGTATACATAATAATCTGTATTCCTCTGGCAAGGAGGTAAAAATGTGTCTAAAGCTGCAAATATAAATTTGTACAACTGCATCTAGATTTGTTTTTTTCAAACAAACTTCAACTCTAAAATGTTTCACTCTGCAAGTCATACGCGCTCTCTAGTCCCTTTTGCATTTGCTTTGTGGATGTGGCCTTGTGCTTCTTTGCAATCTGATACAAACATCATGCTTTCAAAAATAAACTGAACAGAAATGTGCTCAGTTAGGATAAAATGGACAGTCAAAATATTTAAAAACAAATCAATACAAATATCTAGATGTGTATTCAGTGAGAGAGCACTTCAACCACAGAAACACACTCACAATAAATTGCATACTTGGCTTAGAAAGTGTCAAAGCCAAGTCATTATTAATTACTTAGTTATTTCACAGGTCAGTGTTGTGCTATTTGTTAATCGAACTTGTTTAAATGCAATGATGGTTATGTTGTTAGCAGTGTACATATTTGCCTAAAAATCAGAAAACAAGGATAAGCTCTGAGGGACATGTTCTAGCCCTCTGTACACGTCTTCTGCTCAGTCAGTACAAAGGATCAGCCAAGGGTTTTCAAGAGGATTTCCACAGTAATGAAAAGTGCAAGATCAGCATTCTGCTGCATCTTTCCTCTTAAAGGAAAAAGAAGTTCACTCTCTCTTAAGTCTCAGAAATTGCTTTTTGCATATCTAAAATGATTTTTTTTTTTTTTTTACAATTTTGATGGATGAATATATTAGGGACTCAATGGTACACAGAAGTAATGGTTCGGTACTTACCTTTGGGCTCAGTACAAATGGAAAAAGCAACAAAGCCCACATACAATCTGTTGATGTGCAACAGTGGTGCAGCGAAGAACAGGTGCTCAATCATAGTGTCTGCACAATGTATAATAGTAGTAGTACCACCGCTTTTACATGCTCAAATAAAATTCTAAATTCAGCAGCAGTAAGTAGATGCAAAAAGTCCTCCACTTCATTTGACCAGTATTGTCACTTGTTCCTGCTTTCAATTGTGGCCTATAAAAGTGTGTAGAAAAGACTCAAACTTGAAGCCAGTTCCACCAATGACAACTCACTCTGGTCTAGAACCTGCTTTTTCCTCTCAAAGTGATAACCACAGTGATAAAGGAGACACCTGTAAAACTACAGACAGGACACCAACAGCTGTAAAAAGAGTTAATAAATAACTCTTTAGATGATCAGTCAACATTGCGTGAAGCTTGAAATGTTTTAAACCTTCCATGACATGGGTACTACGCAGTCTGAACTGCCATTGGTCAAGCAGGAAGGCATGGGAGCAGGCAGTGGGTGAAGCAGCAGTGCCTGAACTCTGTGGCCCTAGTGTGAATGTGCACTGGGCTGCATAAAGTAGAAATACAGCAGAAGTAAAAACCTTTTTTGCTTCATCACTAGTCAGCAGCTTTCAACAGGGAATGAACTCTATCCCATTTCCTGATGTTGTACCATGTTCTTGTAAAAATCTTTGGCCCTACTAACATTTTTCTAATAACACATTTCTTGGGAATCAATGGGATGTTCATCACATTGCCAAAACAACGTGTGTTTTACTTACCCACTATGAGTCAGGCTGAGTCAACATGTTGCATTTTAATTCACAAGGCTTACGGTTTAGTAACACTGTGTCTGGCTACAAGAATAACAACAGAAGTATAGTTTTTGTCACAATCTGAAATTATTGTGTATATTATGTGAGCAACATAAACAAAATTCAATTCAATTCAATTTTATTTGTATAGCACAAATCGTAATCGAAGATTATCTCTAGCCGCTTCACAATTCAAGGCCGAGACCTCAAGACTACGCAGAGACAAACACAACAGAACCACCCAGAGAAAGCCAAGGGTGACGGGGGGAGGAAAAACTTCTTTTAGCAAAGAGAAAAACTTCCATCAAAACCAGCAGCTCAGGTAGGCGGCCATTTGCCTCGACCGGGTGGGGTTAGTGGACAGAGGAGAGACAAAAGAACAGAGTGCAGATAGAACAACAAGCAGCACAGACACTGGGTAACATCCACAGACACTGGGTAACATCCACAGACACTGGACCGGTCCACGCAGCATGGACATCAAGAGACCTGTAGACCTAGGGCAGAGGGAGGAAGCATAAAACTACAGGGAAGGTGCAAGTATCACAATATAGATGACATGAGAATGAATGCAAATAAAAAGGGGGCGGGGGGGTAGAGAGGGACAGAGAAAGAGAGGCATCTAGAGAGAAAGAGGATGGGAGGTGGAGAGAGAAGAGAAAATAAATTTGAACCCCACTAAGAGTGAATACACAGACTGAAAGATTCTTGATTTGATCATAATTTCACACAATGACCTGACCAGTATCACAGTTCTGTCTGCTCTATCCTGATGTTTATTTTACATTTCAATGTCTCTTTCCTCTTGTCTACATAAATACAAATGTATACAAAGAAAACTTTCTTTGTAAGGATGACTCACATTCGCCATCCTTTCATAAATAAAGTCAAAGTGGATCTTATGTATTTCCTGTAAACTAAAATTGGATTAAACATACTTACAGATGCCAGTGAAAGGTAGTGCAATTGTGTTTCCATTTATGCTTTGCGAACAACCCTTGAGCTTTAAAATATTTCTCTCTGAAGTGTTTACTGTAAGTACTGCCTATCTACTTATTACTGTTTTCATTCTTATAATGCAATTGTTGTTGGGCAAAAACTGATTTGTAGTCAGAGGTTAAAGTGGACCAGCATAATGGTTGATTTTCAAATCATTTCTTTGTAACCCACTGCAGCCTGCTTTTCCTTCCAGCTGAATCTATCATTATTCTAAGTATTGTCACTTCCAAAGACGATAACAAGAAGCTTAAGTTCAAGTTAGATGGGTCAGTACACATTGCATTATAAGCTGTTCATACAGTTCGTTCAATTACTAGCAGTTACGAAAAAATATTTGGATGGATCACCAACCTTGACCCTTGACCTTGGCATCCAAAACTAACTCAGTTACTCCTTCAGTCTAAATGAATGTTTGCAGTGAATGTCAAGAAACAAACACGATTCCCCCAGTTCACTCTTAGGGTGTGTGTGTCCACAGGGAGGGAGTGTCTCAACGTTACTTCCTGAGTGCGACTGCTCAGTGTTTCCACCCAGCATTTTTTGTTGCTGTGGTTTATGTGCAGGTCACTCATCCTTTGGCATAATCTTACTATGTGACTCCTGATAGGTACAAACAAATACTATTGTTTTTATTTCACAAAATGTTGGTTAATATTTTTTCAAGCGAGATCTGTGGATTGTGGATTATTTCGGACATGGGTGACACACATGGTGCAGAGGGGGGGGTAACACACAAAGAACAGCTAGGGAAAGTATTTTTATTTATGAATCTACTGACATCCTTACATGAAAGGAACTTCTAAGTTTACTGTGAACAGGGATACTCACGTAGGTAACACATCCATTACAATGTTTCCAAATTGTAATGGATGTTGTGGACTTTCCCATCCTTCATAACATCAGTTAGTTTCTTCTCCATCACAGCATAGAAATGTCTACACTGTTTACTTCCTATGTCCCACCCTTTTGTGATTTTGATTGGATGGCGAGTGAGCAGTGATTGACAAACACAGGACTGTTCTAAAGACTAAGCACTAAAAAGTGTGGTGTGCGCTGGGGGTGTTTTAGTGTGGGGGTGCTGAGCGCTGAACACAGAGTTCCATAGAATCTAAATGGAGACAAGACACTGCCAGTGTTAAAAACACTCCATGTGGACCCAAGCCCTTACCGTATTTTCCGCACAAGGCGCACCCTCCAAAAATGTCAGATTTAAATTTTTATTTTTTAATAATCCGGTCCGTCTTATAGTGCGGAAAATACGGTATTGTGGAGTGGACAGGCATAAGGTCTCTGTGACTTTGACCTTTGGCTACCCAAGGGTGAAAGGGGGGAGGGGGAGGCAATAAACAGCAAAATTCCAGAGGGTGATTTTTGGGGGGGACATAAAAAAATGCCAATCAAACACACACATAATTGTTCTCAGTAGCATAAATAAGACTGTTCCCCTCATTTAACCCTTGTATTGTCTTCACTTGTTGGTGCTTGGATATGTTACTACACCCTCCACCGCCCTCACAGGTGTAGTACTCAAATGCATTTACTCCTTTACATGGACTTGTTTTGCAGAGTACTTTACTTTGCTCCAAGTGAAGAAAACAAGAAAAATCATCAACAAACAAAAATAAAACTGAACCAAAAAGAAGGAAAACTATCCACAAAAAAATCATTACAAGGAACAAAAAAGTAACAAATTCATCAGCCTAATGAACAAAATACTTAAAAATGAAGACAATGAACAACAGTGAAGAAAAAAGGATGAAAATTATCTTCATACTGAAC
>JAQQAE010021409.1:0-10468 GCA_029823295.1 Pseudamia nigra | reverse complement strand
TGTTATATAAGCTGAACACTGACTACTTTTCATTGTGTCAAAGTGTCATTTCTTCAGTGTTGTCCTATGAAAAGATAGAATTAAATATCTGCAGAAATGTGGGGGGGGGGGTGTACTCACGTTTGTGAGATACTATACATCTACAGTATGTCTACGTCTATGTCTACACCTAGGTCTATGACTACATCTACGTCTGCGTCTACGTCTACATCTACATCTACGTCTGTGTCTACGACTGCATCTACTGTACATCTACGTCTACATCTACATTTACATCTACTCCACATCTACACCTATGTCTACGTCTACATCTGCTCATGATAACTTGCTAAAGCACTCATATCCTTTTGCTTTTATCTTTACTTACTATTTTCTCTCACATCTTTTGTGTGTCTCTCTCTCTACTTCATAAGTCCTGCTCAAAAGGTCTGTGCTAACAGGCTCTTTGTTGTTTGGCTTCCTAACAGAACAGTGAGTGGGTGTGTTTTTGAGGGTTAATAAGCCGACTAAAGCACAGCATTTTATATTACTGAAGAAAGTACACAAAGCAAATCAATGCTCTAGCACCAGGCAGAGCTTACTGCAGAGAGTCAGTTTGTTTAGCATTCCCGTAGGTAGGTGGAGTTTATCTCAGTTTAAACGGGAACAATATTCAGTGTTCAGAGTGTGAGAGAAAGCAGTTTGAATGACACTGAAATATTGTTTTTATTAAAGACACACACTGATAAATGTGATGACAGCGTGGACACACCTGTGAGTGTTTGGAGACCCAGTGTCTCAGAACGTTGAGGACTCTGTTCGTCGCAGCTCTGCGAATAATGAACTCTTTATCACACGTTCTCTCAGAGTTTGTAAACACTGGAGGAAAAGGAAAAAGAGAGAAAATAGTTGAAACTCCATACTGATAGCTATCATGATCATCAAATGTACTGCTTTCTGAAGTCAATGGTTTCAAAGCACAAAAAGCTGCGACAACCTCCAGTAAAATGTAGGTAATAAGAGAAAAACCAACAAACTTATACCTGGCAGTGGCTAAAAACAATACACACTGAAGTCAAAAATACTGTGGAATATTATGATGCCATTTCTATCACAAATGATGACAGCATATAAAATCAAACTCATTCCTCTTATCACAGTGATTGTTTTGTATATACCCGGTGGCGTCCCATGTCCTGCTGCTGCCGTGGCGATAGCAAACGCTGATGCCGGAGACACCGAGCAACGGGACGTTTCTCCAGACTGAACTGAACACACAAACACACATCATCACAAACAATACTGGCAATTATTGATCATATTTTTACCTACACTTTCCTGTGAATGTGAAATGTATGATAAACTAGAAAATGTTCAATCTCTGAAGAGATGGCGTGGGATTGTTGAGTCAAAAAAGTTCAATTTTCTGGAAAAGTGCAAGAGTTAAATGAACTCTACAGTGGAGTAGTAATCAAATGATCAAAGTGCTGTCGTTGTCATGGTAACCACACTTTCTGTTAGAGTTCTCCATTCATTTCCTATTTAAAAAAAGTGTCAAAAAAGGTCAATATTTTTAAAATGATAAAGGTTAGAATTATGAAAAGTAATATGAGATGTCCTGAATAAGATGAACAATGTGAAGTTTGAATGCTTTGAATTGGACAAAAACTGTAGGAGTATTTATACGACAAAAAACCTACAGAAGTGGAAGAAGAAGAAGAATATTAAAGATTGAAGACAACAATAGTGGGATTGATGCATGACTCAGCAATCCCACTAATTATTTCTGTTTCTACCTCATGATTGAGATGCATCAGCAGGTTGTCAATGAGTACCTAGTGAACCTAAGATGACGTTCTGCCATAATTCTTCATCGCAAAAAACAAAGACTGTCATAGCCACCCAAGATGCACAAAAAGCTTTTGATAAGGAAGATGATGGATGGATAATAATAATAACAAATACATAAATAAAAATAAATGGCAAGTGTTTCAGTATGTTCGCCGGCATTAACTCAGAATTCCAACCCACAAAATTCCTCGGTGCATTTCACAGTTAAAGCATGGATGGTTTGAATAATGTGAGTACAGCCGAAGCAGCCCTAGCATGGCTGGAAGACAAGGACCATGACGCAGTACTGAGCTTATACTTTTAATTCACAGCCACATGGAGCAGCTCATGGGTCAAAGAACTGATAGTCGAGCAAGAATGAGAATGTATCAAACCTGGATATCAGACAGAAACCCGTCACAGTATTATGATGGGTTTCTGTCTGATATCCAGGCAGAATATCAAACTACTAAAGTCTCATGGCACTTGACCATGATGACACAGGTCCATAGAGTCCACCGAGCTTCCGAATTAGAGTGTGAAGCGGGGGAAGGGTGAAAAGCAGAGCTTCATTCTCTAAAGAGTGTCTCTTCCAAGGGGGATTGTAGCGCTCAGGCCTCTCAAGGCCAGTGAAGGGAGCCAAAAAAACAAAAACAAAAGATAAGACAGTCACGCTTTCAGAGGCAGAAAGAATTGAATCTCCTCAGTTAATCCAATTTTATATTTTTGGTACCAGACCTCAAAGACCATCCTATGAAGAGACCCCTGCACTTCCATGTTGTAACCCACTCTTCGATTTAACTCAGAAAGTGTCCCATGTTGTGCTGCCAGTTCTCTTCCCAACAGCTTGATTTGGAGACAAAGCTTTGCTGGGCTTTGAACACCTCTCTCCGTCTTCTTAATCGATACACCAGGAAACCACCCAAGCCAATTAGCAGAAATCCTGTTATCATGGTTCCAAATAGATAAATATCCATCACATCCTCAGTGGACAGCGTCTCAAAAACACCTAAGTTCCCATGTGTCCACAGATCTTCTCACATGCCCAGCAGCCGCTGTCCCCTGAGGACCCTCGGGTTCCCCTCGACCCGTCTTCCTGTCCGAGCAGTGTGCCAATTGCATTGAGGTACAGCTGGTCAGTTCCATGTTGCTTTTGGGTCTAGGGACAGGCTCTGACAGGGAATGAAGCAAACACACAGATAAGACACACAAAGCAGGGAAAACTGGGACAGGAGCAAGATAGAAATGCGTCCGCACTCTCTGAAAGCCGGAAGATAAGAGGGAATGGTATCCAAACAACAAGTTGTGGCCTTTAACTGACAAAGCACCTTTGACAGCAAGAAGAGAGATGAATTCAAAATGGTCTGCAGTGCACATCGGCGGAGCTGAGGGATTATAGTCCACTGGTAAAATTTGTGACCTAATGTTTGCAATTTTGACCACAAAAAACTTCAGAAAAATTTCACAGGCTTGTGGAGAACCCACAGGACCGGAAGCCACAGAACGATGATGACTGCATTGATGCTGTTAAATAATACACTTGGTCTATTTGTCACCATTTCTGCCAGATATTTGGTTTCAGCAGCCTTAACGGCCACTTGGTAAGCAGACAGAGTCCCGTAACATGTAAGGACACTTGTAGTTGACCTTTCTTCCATTTTCGTTCCGCTCTTCCACAAACCTGTTCAGCCAGGGCTGTGTCTTAGGTTTGGAGCACTTAACTTTTAGAGGTCCTACAGGGTGCAAAATATCAGAACAGGCTAAATTAAACCAATCAAGTAACTGACAAGCAGTCATACGAGGAAGAGGATTGTCCAGATGTACAACATAACAAAAGTTAACTAGAAAATGTTCAATCTCTGAAGAGATGGTGTGGGATTGCTTAGTCAAAATAGTCGAACTTGCTGGAAAAGTGCAAGAGTTAAATGAACTATTCAGTGGAGTAGTAATTAAAGGATCAAAGCACTGTATTATTTCAATCAATTAATCAATCAAACTTTATTTATAAAGCACTTTAAAACAACCATAGGTGAAACAAAGCGCTGTACATCAGGGACAAATAAGATCCAACACATAAAAAACAAACAATAACTCCAAGAAATAAAAATAAAAAATAAAATACTGCTAAGAGTTCATTGACACAATGAAAAAAAAGGTCACATAATTAAAACAACAAGCAATGAAAATAATCTAAAATTCCTACACTAACACAATCAGAGCAAGTAAAATCAATGTCTCATGCTAGATCAAAGGCTAAGGAGTGACAGACAACCTCATATCGTTTAAGAGCAGAGGTGGTTTTACAGAATAATTTTACTTCTACTCAGATAGATCTACGGCCACATGCAGACACAGGAACCATTCAAACTGAGGCTGCAGTGAGACGCTTGTGAAAACTGCAGAGACAGTGTGGTCATGGAAACTGGTACGACACCCACCAGTACAACACCCACCGGTTCAATACCTACTGGTCCAAGACCCACCGGTCCTCCACCCACTGGTCCTACACCCACCGGTCCTACACCCACCATACGACACGCGCCGGTACAACACCCACCATACAACACTCACCGTACAACACCAGCCGGTACGACAACCACTGGTATGACACCCACCATATGACACCATATGACACCCGCCATATGACACCCACCATACAACACCCGCCGGCACAACACCTGCCGGTACGTTTCCCACCATATGACACCCACCAGCATGACATCCCTGTGGAGGTCAGCGCACACACAACGCCTGGCCTGGGGCTGTGTGAGATCATGGTCTAGTTCTGAGCCATAAACTACACAACCCCCACAAACACATGGTCTTACCTCCAGACTGTCGGTAGCGGAGATGTTGAGGTGTGGACGGAGACTGACATGGAGACATGTCTCCTGCTTCGCTGCTCTGAGGAGACTCTGGGATGATTTTGTCTAGAGACACTGACTGCAGCACAGCTAGGAGAGGGAAAAGATAAGAAGAAGAATAACTGGACAATTTCATGTAATTTTTCAGAGTACCTGCTACTCAGAGCAGATGAAGTCCTAAATGATAGAACGTCTCAAAATATCTGAGAATCATCATGATTGTGGCCAATGGGAGATAAAGTTCACAGAGGTTTACTGAGAACATTTCAGACAGGCATCTGTGTCACAAACTGTAACATCATCAAAATCTTCCACGAGCAGTCATGAGGTTTGTCTGAACGCCAAGGGAACTCAAGGGATTGGGGCTGAACAGCTGTGTAGCCTCAAGAAAACCACTAATCAGTGACGCTAACCGGAAAAAAAGGCTTCAATTTGCTAGGTCTATTTGACAGAGATGTCAAACACACTGTAAAGGTGAGAGGAGGAGGACTTGTCCTCTGTGTACATAACAGATGGTGAAACTGGTCATATTACTGTCAAAGAAACAGTCTGATGTGAAGATATTGAACTATTGTCAGTTGGTCTCAGATCATATTATGAACCAAGGAGTTCTCTCATACCATCTTCTTGTTTACACTGAATCTAGAACAGTGGATTCTATGACATGATATTCAAGAAGGCATTGCTGCTACAAAACCAACATCTTGAATCACTGATTGTAATCTGTGTAGATTTGAAGCATGTCACACTCTCCTCACACCTGACTGAATTTACTCAATATGTTCACTGTCCTACCATGTTAATGTTAAGGATTCTTACAGTGTCACTGCCCTGCCACCACTAGGAAAATCGAATCACAACCTGGCTTTCCTTAAGACCTGTTATAAACTTTGTGCTCTGAGACAACCTGTAATAGAGTGTACCATCAGGAAATTGACCCTAGAGACCAGTGAGACCCTAAAGGAATGATGTGAATGTACTGATTGGACTGAACTGATGGAACCAGAAGAGAACAGCATGGACAGAGACAACATGGTTGGTTGTTTTACTGACTGTATCAACTTCTGCTGTGACACTGTTATAGCTATTGAAACAGTGAAATGTTTTCCTAATAATAAACCTTGGAAACCAGTATAAATCAAACACATCCTCAACCGGAAAATTCAGGCCTTTAAAATGTTGACAGAGAAAGCCTCAGAGAGGTTCAACAGGAGCTGAAGAGGAGACTTAAACAGGCCAAGCAGGACTAAAAAAAGAAAACTACAAGACAACAACATCATAGAGGTGTGGAAAGAACTCAACGCCATCACTGGAAACAAAAAGAATACCCTGGTGACAACAGGTGACATGGATAGAACCAGTGAAATCAGCTTTTAATTAGGTTTGACAGTGTGACGACCACCCTCATGTCCTCAACCTCAACTTCAGCAGCTCCTTCTTCTGAAGGAAGAAGGTTAAACTTTACTGTAAAAAACGTACTGTAGCAGGTCCAGACTACACAACTGCCAAATAAATGATAAATCTAGCATCTCTGACAGAGCTGGTATCTAGTAATAGAACCCAATTTAAACAACATTATTTAATTATTTTCAACATTATTTACAAAAATGTAACTTTAAAACAGAAGTACAATAAGTTTAATAATGCTATGAGCCAGCGTCTTTCTAATCATGATGAAGACCATTGAGAAAGGCTTTCTGTAACATCCACTGACACTTTTTAATTTCTGCATTTTCATCAACCAATCCGTCGAGTAAGTTGTAAGTGTAGCTTATCATGACTGTGCAACTTCAGATGCCACAACATTATGGAGTGTGGTAGTGCTGTGTGCTGGGACGTCATCTCACATGACACAAACACTGACATATGACACAATGATGTCCCATCACATCCCTGACCTGGGAAGCAATCACCTGTGTTAAGTCTGCACACATGGATGACATCCTGCACACAGGATGTATACACACTGGACCTGGTGTTATCAGCATAAACCAGTGCACAGTGCATGCCTTTGTACATGAAGTCATATCACATGTTTAGATTTCAGGGTCCCTCCTTGAATCTCCACCTTATCATGGTGGAGGGGTTTGTGTATCTGAGTTATCCTGGGAGTTATGTTGTTGGGGGTAATTCTCCCCTGGTAGGGTCTCCCAAGACAAACTACTTCCTAGGTGACAGGTCAGACAAAGAGCGATTCAGAAGACCCTTATGACTTAATGTCTTCCTGTAGACCCACCACCTGCAGGAAGGGTTGTAAGGGTCTGGTGCTGTGTGGTTTTGGGTGGCAGCTGAAGGCAGGTGTCTGGGTGGTCCAATCCCTGGCTGCCAAAACTAGCTCCAAATGGGGGAGGCCCTGGGGCAGACCTAGGAAATGCTGGAGGACTAAGTCTCTCGGCTGGCCTGGGAAGGGGGAGGGGGCTGGGGAAAGGGAAGTCTCGGCTTCTCTGCTTAGGCTGCTACCTCTGAGACCCTGACCAGCATAAGAGGAAGATGATGGATGGATTTCAGGGAATTACTTCAAATGTTACTTTCAGGCCTCTAAAAAATGCACTTTAAAATCAGAGCATTTTTGTTTGTTTGTGGCTTCATTGTCTTTATGTTTTTGTTTTATTCATTTTTTTGTAAGCTTTTGGCCCTGCAATGAACTGGTGACTCATGCAGGGTGTACCCACCTTCGACCCAAGTCAGCTGGGAAATGCTCCAGCAACCCCCCTCCCCCAACCCTTGCAAGGATTAAGGGGTAGAAAATGGATGGGTGAAGGATGAATGTAAGCTTTTGTAGCTTATTCAGTACAACTGTGTTCATTACCACTCATTTTGTTGGTTATATTCTTCCTTTGTTTGTTCCCTTCATAAATATACTCAAAAAAGGCACATATTAAACATCTACAATTCACCAGAACACACATTGAAGAGTTCAGTTCTCAAATTTTATAGGAAACCTGTTATGAACAACAAGTATTGTGAAAAACCATGTCAGATGATTAAATATTGTTGTATTGCTACTACACAACATGAATGCATGTGATATTTGTGTGAAACAGCGACTACAGCTTACTTCTGCGGATGCTTCGTCGCAGTTTGCCACAAAAAGGGTCAGTTTTGGGCAGCTCCTCCATGTCAGCACTCGGACTGGGACTCTGATCCGAGGATGATGGAATGACTGGAGCTTGATCCTGTGGTAGCTTGGAGTTGTTGGATGGTGGGGACGTCGGGGAGAAAAAAGGGGGGGGGGGAGAAGAAGTTGGGGTTTGTCCAGACGTAGGGCTACTGGCAGCAGACTGTGAGGTCCTGTGGTTGAAGCTAGAGTTGGACAGAGGACTGGTCAGGTCCAGGCCTCCTACCTTGGCAGTGATGGGGGAGTGGAGTGAGAGTTTACGTGGTTGGACGGGAGAAGAGGTGTGAGATGAGACGGGCAGAGGAGGAGGGGAGGAAAACTTGCGGCGAAGACGTGGGGATTTATCATTCGTGTGCTCGCCTCCTCTGTTGTTCTGATTGGTAGCAAAGAACAACTCCAAGGATCTGGAAGTCAAAAGAAGCAATATGTTAGCAAGGTAAAAGAACATTTAAAAAGTAATGGAGAGTTCACGGAAACGGGAATATGACAGAAGGAGGCATTCAATAGCTACAGTCAATCTTGAATGTATGAGTCATAAAGTAAAACACATTTCTGTATTATCCTGTCATGTGAATTAGCCTCAAAAAACAGTGACAAACAGTGACACTAGTGAGCTGGTAATGGAGTAGGAGGCAACCGATTTGAACTAAAAACATGCTTTTGAGCACTATGGAGAGTTAAAACATTATCAGATGGGTCCAACTTAATTTGATAACAAGTAATTTGTTGGGTTTTGTAAATGAATAGCAAACTATGTGAATATAAATACACCGGGAAAACCAGTGCAGACAAAGCTCATCCCCAGGAAACAGCATCTTCTCCTGGACGGACCTACAAACCAACATGGTGGATGTGAATGCCAAGATTCTCTAATTCCTTAAATCTGAACTCAGCTCTTTTCAAAACAGAGCTTAAGTCAACTTCAACTGCAAAGTTGGAAATGATTAAGTCTGAACCATCATCACTGAAGACGAGTTCGCTAATAATACCACACTGCTTCACACTGAACCTGATAACATCAAGTCAACAATGAGAGATGGAGCAAGGACCTTCAGCCCAATCTGAAGACATCACAACAATGCAGACGACTGTTAGAAAATTTGAATCTACAGCGGCAAATTTGCAGGACAAATGTCTGGACATGGAGGGAAGGATGAGAAGATCACACATCTGTATCCTGAATATAGCAGCAGAGTCATATTCCAGCTCTCCAGTTTCCATGTCAAAAATACTGAAAGAAATTCTGGGTTTTGAGAAAGACATCCTGGTCGACAGATGTCATCACAGTCTGCAGCCCAAGAGGCCAGATGGGAAGCCTCGGCCCATCACAGCAGCTCCCAAATCCTGCGCCATGCTAGGGGCTCCGGTCCACTGAAATACTCTTATCGTCATCTTCTCAGACTACCCTCCATGTGTGGCCGAGGCCAGAGCTGCATTCAATGAGGGGAGAGGGAGTTCACTAGTGACCACTGCACTCAGTGAGATTCCACATCACATTTAACAGGAAAGAGTCTGCTGATGCAGGAGAAGCCAAGCATTCTACTAGGAAATAATACTTCATCCCTGTAAGAACTGAACTTGACCCAATCAGAGGCTCTGTACAGTTCAGCTGTTCTTTGAAACCTATGGAGTAGCTGATGAAACCCCATATTGAGAAGGTACTCTTTCTTCTCTCTAGTCAATAATAGCTATTCCTGTATTGACTATGTCTTCATAGACAGAAGACCTTTATTTAAAAATGTGACTATCAGGCAGTAGTAATTTCAGATCACACACCTCTTCTGATGGCAGCGTGTCTGACAGGCCCATACCCAGTCGATCTTAATACTCTCTGGTGAAGCATTTAACAGTGTTTTATCTTCAGAAATTCAAACCTTCTTAGTAATTAACCAAACACCTGGCATGTCACCAGTAATAGTCTCCTTAAGAGGACAAGTTATTTCATAGTGTCCAGTCTGGAAATACCTGCTTAGATGCTTAGATGAACAAATGAAGTACCGTATTTTCCGGATTAAAAGTTTTTTGCATAGTCTGGCGAGGGGAGTGACAAATACATCGGAGCGACTTGTATTTTGAATAAATTCGACTATAGGGTGTTTGTCACATTGCCAGTCGCTAGAGGAGGTGAGCTGCGAGCAGCTCAAGCGCGCACCCGCGGCCGGGCGCTTGAGCCCCAACAAATGCGACCTGTTCTTCAGAGCGACTAATATACATTTTTTTCTTCTTCATTATGTATTTTTTGGCTTGTGCGACTAACATACCGGAGCCACATATCACCCAGAAAATACGGTAATGACATTCAGAACATAGATAAATGAATGTGTGACCCCTCACCCACCCTTCTGAAGCATCCAATGACTCTGCAAACAGAATTTAATCTTGTCAACTCAGTGTGGTGAAAATCTTATGACTAAAACTCGACATTAAGTGAACATGGTGAACAAGGAGGAAATACTTGCTCACCAACTGAGGCAAGGAACAGCAAATGTGAGATAAAAGATTAATTTGACACCTTGTAAATAGATTACTTAAAAACTCACCAATGATTCAGTATCTTCTATAGCAAACTACTGTACAGTGGTGCCTCGGATAATGATGATAATCCGTTCCGGCGTCACGGCCTTTATCCGAATCAGTTGTTGTCCGATGCATCTTTTTCCATAAAAATACATGTAAA
>JAQQAE010021407.1:0-10468 GCA_029823295.1 Pseudamia nigra | reverse complement strand
ACAAACAAAAAATATTGGGCTCCTCAGTGAGTTAATTTTTAGACGCAGTTTGGTGCAGATCTGAGAACAGCTGACCTTTCTGGGATAAATTGGTTCTTTTTTCCTCTTAGAATTTAGATTATTGTAACATGACGCTCAACCTCTAATTTCAGTGCTTAGATAAAACCCAGAAACCTAATCTACAATTTTGTTGATAATGAAAGTGTGTTTAAATAGGGCAGTACAACTCAATAATTCTAATAACTTTCATTTCCATGCACACAAACGCATCGGGAACACGGCACATTCTATTCAAAGTCAGAACATGAGGAAAAATTAATTTATTACATTACAGAAAGTCAAGAAAAAGTAATGTCGGACTGTTTGGAAAAACATTGTCTGCATCTTTATCGACAAACTTGTTTGCTGTGGAAACTGAAAAATGCTTTAAGATTTAGTTTTCCTGTGAATCACTGAACTAATATTTAATTGCATAACTGCGGTTATACTGACACTGCCAGAGCAATGACAGTAACACTTCAGTCTGAAAACTATGAATAATCTGTTTTCTTCAACTCGGACTCAGGACTGAAAATCAGCTTTCAAGCTTTAAGTTATTTGCCATTGTCACTAATAAACATTTATAACATTTTTGATGAGATAAGCTAAGAGAAATTCACTGAACCTATCACCCAGTCTTACTACAAAATATCAATTTCTATTTCCAATCCTTTTAAAATTTTATATATATATATAAATTGGATTTAATTTGATGTTGATAAATTCTATTGGAAATTTAAAATCACATGATTCCAAGGTAAACTCAAATGCTCAGTCAAATATTTCTGTGGTTTTAAGAATAGCCCTGCATATATTTCAGTTGTATCATTTCTTTGCATCCATGTGGTTGCAAAGTGGAAGCAGAATCTGTTTTGTCTCAACAGAATCAGAATTCACAAATCTGTAGAGGAAAAACCCGGGTAGTTTTTTCACGTCCTACACAGGCTGTAGTGAAGGTAACTTATTTACCATTTTGTACTGCAATGTTTGTACTAATTTTCAAATAAAGAGGCTTTTATATCACAACTAACTAGTCTTAAGCTGTTTTTTTTCCCCAATAAGTGACTTACAACCACAAGGCCTTTTTGAATACTAACTTTATTTAAGATATTTACAGTTTTACAAAGAAAAGAACATAATGGACATGTTAGGACACGGTGATTCAATGGTCTGATGTTTCCCGTCGCTAAGATTAATCTGTCCAATAAGCCATTCCTTCTTTCGTGAATGCACATGGAAAAATAAAGATTGCCGGAGGAACAAACACGGCTCACCGTTGACGGCCACCTACAAACATGGACTGGACGTGTGCATGCGGGGCTCGTTGAACAGAAGAGGTCAGTGAGGTGCCACAGCTAAACGGTGTCCTGACGGGGGGGGCTGTGGGGTGGACCTCGCTTCTCGACTGGCCAACTTTGGAGTGAATGAGGGAAGGACTTTAACCTGATGGACTGGTGTCACTTAAATGACAAAGTGTTTCGGATTTTAACATTAATTTATGCATTGACATTAACCCTATAATGCTGCATATCATATTTGACACACACATTTCTTAGACCTATTGCATCATCATACAGTAAAAACTTTACTCAAAACCCTGTTGAATATACTTGTCTTTTGCCCCCAGGTGGAAGTGAATTATGTTTAAAGCCCACTGTGTAAAATATAAAAGAAAAATAAAAAACCAGATGCAAATTATTTTTATTTATTTTAATTTAATTTTGTTAAAAGGGGCAAATAAAGGCTTCACGTTCAAAAAAAATTTGAATTTTCTGTGCATTATTTCTTGGGTCAGGTTTATAGGGTGAAGACGGTATTAATCACAATGGAAGGTAAATGACATCATGGTATCAAAAGCCAACATCAACTTATCGCAGGTTAAAAATGATTAAATATGGATGGAAAAGGGGACACGCTTTCAGAGGCACCTGCACTGGAAAGAACATATCACTTGATTTTGACACCCTGTATATTCTCCAGTATGTGAGCAGACATGAAGCCCCGGCTTGTTTCACCATTAGTTGGAGTCTCCAAGGTTATGCTTTTATTCTGCAATACAATACAGGTACAATGAGTGTATTTGCCAAAATTATGATTGATGGGGAGTATATCAGCTCACTTATTATATGCCTGTTTACCACATAAATCAATAACGTGGCATAAAGTTAGACAGATTGCTTCAAAAACATGAAATCGACTGTACAGAAAATGCATATGACGTTGACTGTTATGCAACACCATCAGGGACCGACCAGAAGTGAAACTTTACAATTAATCTTCACAGTATCGTCTCATACTGTGATGAAATTGCAGGCATGAATCATGGTCTGTGAAACTCACCATTCCTGTCATGTCATCACTTAGACACTACATGCAAGGTTAACTGTAATTATTGCACCACCTTGTTAAAATGTAATTAATTTCACCATCCTCATGGTTAATATGACAACTGCTTCTACATAGTAACGGCCACCTACAAAAGCAAAGAAAATGGCTGAGAATTTTAACATCTCTGTGCCTGTTATCCATAAAAACCTCGTGCTTAAAGGACGGTCGTCTGTTCCAATATGGTGATGCATCGACTAAGGCAGGCAAAGTGATCCACAGACACGTCCGTAAATGGTGTGTTGCCTCCTTCAGTCTGTGCTGTGATATGTCAGTGCATGTGCCATACAGGTCTGTTCTGTGACCGGTCACTTTCCCAATAAAAAGTTGCGTTTATCTATGTCAAGTCTACAAACCAAGAGCAAAAAGCTAAACATATATGAAAAATGAATGAAAAAGCAGAAAATAGCAAAGACTAAGATCGGGCCGGGTTAAAATCATTGACCTCGTCACTCCAAAGCTGACTGTCATACAGGACACACGCCCTCCTTCAGCTCCTTTCTGTTTGTCGTCCCGTCTGTAAACCTAGACCACTGACATGGTTCAGCTCAGAGTCCTGTCATGTCAGCGTTTGACACAGTGAAACATGCATAGTGCTGAAGGAAAAGCAGGGACACTCAACCCCGTTTGCCTCCTAAAGCTCTGTTCACACCAGACACAGGTGAAATTTCCACATGACAGATTCAATTCAGATTCCAAGTCGATACAAAGCTGCGTGTACAGACAATTCGCATGTAAACAAGCAGGCAGAAATTTCACGCAAAACTACGCTCACAGATCTGACGTGTCACTGTCGAGATTTAAGTTAGTTGGACTGTATCGTACCTGATTTCAGTTTTTCAGCGTTGCTCACACATGGCCTGTCAACAACAGGAGAGGTTATCGAGTCGGAGTTTTACATGGCTGCTACTGTCATAATAGTAAAGAAAACACATCATGTGAAACTGAACTGTAAATGTAATGGGACAAGACATAAAATGTGAAACGGTATGATAGAGGCAGAAGGTTTTTGCTGATGACCATTGTGTTTTGCTATTAAACTCTACATAATGGTGACATAACCCCCTCAGACCACACTGCTGTGTTTGGGACTTCATTTTACAATTAGTGTTACTGCGTGACAAAATAAAAAAGGCCTGGTCAAAAGTCACAGAAACTGTAGAAACTTAGAATATGCATCTTACATGAATCATCATATATGTAATATGCATCAGCGACCATGTTCGCTCAAGGTGAAAGTTCACTTTGTGAATGCAGCTTAAGAAGGACATCAGAAAGAGCTGCAGGCTTTCAGGCGCCTGCTGCTTGAACTGAGCGGCTGAGCTAGTATCAGGGTTTGTTCAGACTCCACAAAGGGTCTAAGCTGCTCAGCGGGTCCTCATCCCCATCGACCCGGGTCCCGTGGAGTCCCTGCCCCTCAACTGGCTGGAGGAAGCTCTGCTTGGTGACCCGTTGCTTCCCCCGGCCCCCACCCTCCATGGAGAAGGCCTCAGGAGTCAGTGTAGCCAGCAGCTCCAGCGACGATGGACCAGGACCAGGAGGATGACTCACAATCTGGTGGTTGGCTGCTGCTGGTGGGGGGTTAGAGGGGGACGGGGCATCCACACCATTGGGAGGGGGTGAGTGGGTCTTTATAGGGGAAGAGGTGGAGGAGGATAAGGTGGGACTGAAGGTAGCATCCACGGGAGGAAGACCTGGGTCTTGGAGCTGCTGGAGATCACTCAGTGAGTCTGTGTCAGGTATGACTGTGGTGGTCTGGTCCTCCAGGGTACAGGAAGCTCTGGAATCTATGTGGTCTGTGGCGCTGAGGGGCCTGACACTCAGCTTGGCAATGGTGGCCTGGATAGAGCTGATAGGCATGTCACCACCCAGGACCAGGTCCTGCTGGGACTCCTGTCTGGAGTAAGGCTGCAGAGACGAGAAGAAAAAAAAAAAACAACTCAGATCAAAGTGGACACAGACTCCACAAAGAAAAGACCAGTACCCGAACTGTTCTGCAGAACCCAGGTGGTTCCTTGACCAAATGTGAGCAGAACCAACTTTACAACTGGACTTAACTGATGAAGCAACTGAAGGAAACTCACAGTGTCACGGTCACTCAGGTGGTTTAAAGCGGGTTGAATGAGGTTCTTGGATTAAGTTATCTGTTTGGAATTTTTCTCCCCAGAAAACTGTTCCAAAGAATTAATTTTATTGGAGGAACCTGAAATTTACTGGCTGCTCTGATGCTGTGAAATCAAATACACTGTAGAACTGATGATGATCCAAACCAGCTGGAATATTTAGTCAACAGCAGCCTCATGACTCAGCAAAATAAATAGTATTTAACCTGCTGAAGTAAATATCAGTGTACACTACATGTTCAATATACATAACTAAAGAGCTCTTTCTGAACCAGAACAGAAGCCTTGAAATTCTGTTCAAAGAACCTCCAAGAAAATCATTTTAACTTGTAGGACATGATATAGTCCAAGTCCTATTCTGTCTCAATCATTTAGTTATTTTCTTGGTATAGATTACAATTAATTTATTAAAAACTAAGAGTGACAGAACAATTTCAGTTTAATCATTTTGTATAAATGAAGTCATAGTCATGTGCTGTGGGTAACAAACAGTTCTGGTATTGTTCTGTGGTGCCAGAAAAATAAATGTCCAAGCTCTTCCAGCTCATTCAACAGCCATGAATGGCAGCTGATGTCAAAGGCTACTGAGAAATCAATCAGACGTGTGATACAAAGTATGACCTTCCCCACTTCAAATCATCTGACATGCTGCTGACAGCATGCATATTCTCTCCTCCACTGACAGGATGCTTTGTACCTGCACAAACCCTTGTTTAGTGTAGTATGTGTACAATTATGTGTAACCTTTGTTACGAGCTCTGTTTGCATCAGTACATACACATCATCATCAGTGATGGTTATGTTCAGTGTGGCTTTATGCCGATTTGCTCTGGTCTTGGAAGGAGCTGGTCATTGATGAAATGAGCTACTGCATCACTGTTCAGAATTTTGCATTTCGTTCATGAATTTCTCACAGAAACAGGACAGTCCTGTCAACATTTTTAACAAGTCGAAGGTTCTCTATAAAAATCTGGCCATAAAACATACACAAAGATACAAAAGTAGATGTCCATGTGACTGTTTGACCCATATGAACTTTGGCATAAAAAATGTCTCCTTGCATGCATGGCGTCCACTACCCTGGAGAGGAAAATAGTGACATTAAATTTCAAGTAATTAAAGAATTAAGGTGTAAGTAATGCAGAACAGAATAAGACTGAGTATTTAAACAATAAGACTGAGTAAATAAACAAAATAATCAGGAAAAAAAGCAATATTATAAGCAAAAGGTACAAAATAGTAAAGAAAATATATAAAAGTGAACAAAGTCAGAAGAAAAATGACCAAGAAAATCAAAAAAAAGAAAAAAAAAGAATGAAATTGGAAGAAAAATGAACAAAATCAGAAAAAAAGGATAAACCTAATTACATCCAAAAACAAGATAAATTACAAAAAACCAAACAATATAAAAAAATAATCAAGTAAATGAACTACATTACCATTTTATTCATGTTTGCTCATTTAAATTCATTGTTATTTATTATACTGCTCATTTATGTGTCTTTTTCTGACTGTTTTGTGCATTTTTGTTTCAAACTGTAGAACGGCTCAGATATGACACAGACTTCTGGATTTGGAAAGAGATGTCAAAGTTTCTGTGGACGGAACAGTCACATACACAAAATGCTTTGGTCCATGTCGTGTATACTGCTGATGACTGCCTGGTCTAGAATTCTGATGAAGTCCTGCCCCACAGGATCGACACATGACATACCTTACAGACTGCAGAGTTGCTGGTCCTGCTGCAGGTGCCAGTAGTGATGCCATGACGCTGAAGAACCTGCTCTGCATGCTTCAACACGGCTTCATAGCAGAACTTCAGATGGAGCTGTGCACGGGCACACACACACACATTCAGTTAATGACAGACCATGACTATTCAAGAAGACAACAAACAAATTAACAGCTATTGAGGTGCTATTGAGGTTTCCTTCACATGAACTTTGGGGGAGTGGGAGGTGTGCTCCTTCTTGATCTCTGTGTCTCCACCGCGGCGTAGGACCCACCGCCAACGTAATTAGTTGCAATCTCCATGTAATCGTAGAATGCACGCAGTGTCTGCACCTTTGCATTGGTCCACTTATCACAGATTATTCTTTCACGTGTAAAATCTGTCGATGCTCCTAAATCCGACCATTTACTGCTCGTCTTCTGCACGGCTTTAAAAATGCTATTTGTTTCCTGTTGATGTCAAATCCTGCTCTGGATCCAATCAGCATCGCGAAGACCTTTAAGCTCCACTTAGGAGTTTTCAGGGCCCTTTGGAGTAACGACCCTGAAGCAGGGCCTTACCCTGTAAATGTTCCTGTAGTTTGACCCGTGGCGGTGGTTCCTGCAGTGGAGACACACACCAACAGCCCCGCCCCCATAAAATGACCCCTGTGATGGAAACGTACCCATTGAGGAAATATGAGCTTTTACTGGGGTACAAACAGGGTTTAATCAGTTTTTTTATAAATTGTATATTTTCCCAGTGATCCAGTCATATCCACTCCTCTATACAGTGCCTTGCAAAAGTATTCACCCCCTAGGATTTTGTCACCTTTTACTGCAGCAAATTAGGGAGCTGCTTGTGACGGTGTTCCGTCTTCATAGTGTGATTGAAGCCAAGAATAGTCATTCACCAGTGACTGGACCTTGTGGACACAGGTGTCAATACTAGTCACTTAACACACAATCAGTGCATTCAGATGATCTCCCTTTACAAACTGTCAGACGACCAGCACTTTGTCTGAACCGCTTTTGATTTAGGAGAGTCATTTTAAAGGGGATGAATACTTAGGCATTCGCTTATTTTGGATCATATATTTTTTATTGACACAACTTTGTAGAAATTTGTTTTCAATTTGACACTAAAGAGTTGCTTTTTGTAAATTATTGTCAAAGAAGTCTAATTATTTTTGACAAATATTCAATATATACTGTAATAAAGCCAAAAACATCCTAGGGGGATGAATACTTTTGCAACCCACCGTGTGTGTGTGACTGTACATCAATACTGAACATTTCCAGATAAAGCACTCATAACATTCTCTTATCAGAGTCACCTGGCTCTTAGATCATGGATGTGCCTTTTAAAGAGAGAATTTGTGTAATTTATTGCGTCCTTAACATACAATCGGTTTTCCTGTGTTCGACGAGTTCCAGGTCATCACACTGACACATCAAATATGCAGGCGCTGGATTGTCAAAGCAATCTCATCCCCTTTTTAACAAATAATGATCAGAACGTTCAGTACTTCCTGTAGAAAGTTTTTTGAAATGCATACAAGGGAGTGAACTGGACTCCGTTTAGGAGATGAATTGGACCATCGTACAAGAATGTGAATCCATGATCCAAAATCCAATTTATCATTCCTCACCTTTTCTTGTAGCATGTTCTTTCTCTGTTGTCTCATCTTCTTCACAAGCAGTGGGAGCTCAGGGATCCCATTTCCTGCCTCCAGTTCCTGAAGGGCTGCATACAGCAAACAGAATGCACCAGTCCGTCCCACGCCAGAACTGAGACGACAACAAGCACTATGAGAATATATGCACTGATGTATATATAATTATCAGTTATTACAGTTTTTCTCAATCACTTACACACTATTACCGGGCCTATTAACTAAACATCCCAAACTATAAATGCATCTGACAAAAAGCAAACACATTTCCAAAAACTATTTCCCTTTTTCATACATGATTCCGATTGGTTGAACTTTTCATGAAAAACTCTACACACAAGTCCTTTCATATATCACTGGTTGCACTATGTGCTCATTTAGAAAGTAATGGCATTCAATATCATGAACTCAAGACATCACAGCTGGAACACATTTAACACCCAAGTCCCCAGGTGGAAGCAACAAGTCAAAATTGTCCACACACCAATCAGAACCTCAGGATAAATGGATAAAAAGGGAAGTGGGTCAGTTTACGTGTTTTGGAACAACTGACCCACAAAGACCTGAAGGTAGAAAAAGAGGACGCAGGACAGGAGGTGGAAGAAGAAAAGAAAGGGCAAGGAGACAAATAGTTTCTGATGAGATGTGTGAGACTCTAGTAGACTATAACTTTTTAAGAGATGTATGGATCATAATCAAGAGTTATCGTAGGGGAGTGGTTCGGGTCTGTGCCTGGTGCACAGAAGACTGGGAGTTCAATTCCTGGTCAGCAAAATTATATCCTTTATTGCGATTTCATTCAACAGTTACACTACAGTGAGTGAAAAATCAAGTGTAGTTTTTGTGTAATTCTGCTAACAGGCAAACCAACAAAATGACATGAAAACATCTCTGTGGCAGATGGAAAAATATAGTATATTCCAGAGAATGTGCTGGGTGAACAGCCTTGATGGACATAAGCCCTCTACTTTACAGGCCATTCTCTTATGTAACTAGTGCTGTACTCTGCACAGTATTCTACATTCTTTATCAGTTACCTGTTTTTACAACACATTTAATTTTAGTCAATTTCAGTTTATTTTTTACATAAAATAATGAAAAATTCAAAAGATTTATACAAGGGCTGTGTCTTTAAATTCTGTTTATCACATAAAAAGGTTATTCTAGGGGACCAGCTCCATTATTCATTGCACTAACAGGTTTTTATGGTCCTGTTTTGAATTGATATCACCAGTGTGTAATGGTTGTTTGTAGTGTATGTGTATTTGATGGCTTTTGTATGATGTCTGAAGGTAAGGTTAAGTTTAGATGTAGGAGTACAGTGGTCCCTCGCTAGATCGCGGTTCACCTTTCGCGGCCTCGCTATTTCGCAGATTTTTTAGTGCAATTTTCATGTATTTTTTTTACAGCATATAAAACACACATTGTGTTCTGTGTCCTGATTGGATAAAGGAGAACCTGTGCATTGTATTCTGCGTTCTGATTGGCTAAAGCCATTGTCAATCAATCTCCTCTGTGCTGCGTTTCCTGTACTGCACAGTACAAAATGTGTTCAGCTCACCAAACTTACACAAACGTTCAATCGCTAGCAGTGCGACTCTGAAGTGCTGTATGTTTGCAAGCTCTCTCCAACAAAAACCCACAATGTCGACGAAGGCCTTCATTGGAAAAAGACACTACGGCAGAGCAGCGCCAGGACGAAGCGGCACAGTTAGAGGAACTGTGACACGTGAATCACTTAATAATTTCTTATGTGTCCAGCTTCTAGGTTGATCGTTAAAATCTACCAAGGTTTGAATTTTGAGAGTGTGTAACAAAACACCATATACTTCCCTATGGGCAAGTTACAACGCACTATTAAGGACACGGGCGGTGTGTCCGCAGTTAAAGGTTTCTGTGCAGTGTGTGTTTAGATATTATATTTCCCTGAAGAATATAAGAAAATCCCACTTCTCTCAGCCCCAAAAATACCTTCTGTAACGAAACTAACGAAATCAACACAGATATTCAGTCAAAACGAACTTATATTTGCAATACATATTCAAAACAAAACCACAAAATGCATTCAACTTAAGACAGGTGGCGACGCCACGTATACTCAACAGCGTTTAACGAGACAAACCCCCCCACACCCCAAATCAACAGTCTCACAGCAGTTCACCCAACACAGAGTTCAGGCCTTTTATATATTTATCCTGGAGATTCCACAGACACATATGTAGAGTGGGAATGACATGTCATCACAGAGCAAAAAAAGAAAATGCCATCACCTCACCACATCCCATTTACTGTCCGGCCGCGACTCCAGATTCTCTCCTTGGCTCAGTCTGGCAAGCCAACTACCCGAGACAGGTTGTCCTCGGGCTACGCGGTACTCGACCTACGCTGTTTCAACTTTACCACACCTGAGTCTCGTCCACAATTTTGTCTCCAGTTACCCCATAGTGTAGAGTGTCTCTGTAATTTTCTCGGTATCCTCACTTTTTTCACCCTCCTTTTTCACATCATGGCCCCAAAAAAGAAAGCAGGATCTTC
>JAQQAE010021406.1:0-10468 GCA_029823295.1 Pseudamia nigra | reverse complement strand
GTTTGCTCATGAGGAGTGGGCCAAAATACCCACTGAGAGGTGCAGAAGTCTCACTGAAAGTTACAGAAATCGTTTGACTGCAGTGATTGCCTCAAACGTTGTGCAACAAAATATTAAATTAATGGTACCATCATTTTTGACAAGGCGTGTTTTGTGAGTTTGTTTTTTAAAATAATTATAACTTAAAATAATAATTCTGTCATTTACAGAGGGTATCAACAATTTTATCCACGTCTGCATATTGCTTACCTGCAGTCCAGTTCAAAGTGGTAATTTTTAAAAATAAGACTTCTTGATAAAGTGACCCCCTTATCTTCCTTCTTTTCTTTTGTTTTTGGGTGAAAAGGTCTACTACTGCCTGCACTGACACGATAAAAAAAAAAAAACAATCTGGGTGAGAGTAAAGACTGGAAAAATATATAAACTGCAGCAATCTACATATGAGTATGTGATTGACATTTAAGGCATAATGAAAGAATATTACCTATCCACTAAAGGAAAGCTCTTGTCATTATGGGCAACACAACGGTAAATGACCTGTGATTTAACACTGCCTTGCTAAAATTTCCAGGACTGCTCCTGAAAATTGGATCTAAGAAATGGAGATTAGTGCAAAAGTGGTCTAAAAGCCATCCCATTTGAATCTTTGCTCATAAACTTCACTGTCATCTTTTACCAGCTGGACACTTCACAACTACATCTACATAATTGCAGCCGAAGGCTTCTGCATCGATCCTGACACAAAGTCATTATAAAACACTACATCTACTACAGTATCTCCAATGAAACAGTCACAGGCATACTGTCCTTAAACTTTCAGGCAGGGTTATGAACTTTTACCTACTGCTATAAAGTGAACAACTGCACATTTTCCAGTCATTCAGCAGTGAATGGTGAGGGGTGCCTGCAGATTTGCTTGATGTCACTACAACAGAGAGGATAACTTAAAGCAAACAAAACAATCAGAACAACAGAATTAAGAAAGTTTCTCTTCACAACAGAGGTTTTCAGAGGAGACGTGTGTTTGATAAGTAGCAGCTCCCACGGCCTTGCTTCCTCCCATGTTCTCTCCCACACAATGGGATTAGCAGCTCTCAATTCGGCAGATTTGACAGTTATAACTCCATAAACATGGCAGCGCTGGCGGGCACAAAATAAGAGTGTGTATTTGCAAAATGTGCATTTCAGAGCTCGCATAGCCTGTGGTGGTACATGGCAAGCATGTGAAAGTTTGACTCGGTCGGCCCACTCAGCACAGTAGGACGCCAACTTAGAGAGACACACAGAGAACAAGTTGTTTTATATGTTGCAAAGAGACAGTTCTTCAATTTAATTATTTAGTGTGACTCAAAACCACTGCAGTCACACGCTATTAGATTCCCCGTTTGCATACAGACTTTGATGTTTAATCGTGGGCTAGCACACACACGAGGCGACCGCAGTGGGCTGATCCTCACAGCAGGAATACACACTGCTGAGACTGAAACAATAAGTGAGAGGAGGAGAGAACAAGAGACAGCAATAAATTAAAAGAGTGAAGAGCATGTAAAAGACAGGCTTCATATGTGATACGGAAAGAAAGATGAGGTGGAGGTGATAAAAGTATGGGTGGAATGCGATGAGGGAGATGAAGAGGAAAGAGGAGGGGGAAAAAAGAAGGATGAAGGACGAAGCGCTGGAAGGAATGGTATATCTGACTCTGACAATAAGGAGGATTAGAGATGTGACACAGACTAGCCTGCAGCGCACTTCTTGCTGTCAAAGTGCATGTGTAAGTGTGTGTGTGTGTGTGTTGCATTGTCCTATCACCACCTCACTCCAGCCGCCCTCTTTCTATAACTCTCCATTTCTATTTCTTTCCAGAAATACTCCATGCACCTCCAGTGGCATGATTTATTGTTTTCTACAGTGCATATCAAGTTATATTTATTGTCAAATTTGAAGAAAGCCCTCACTTCAACACTCACTGCACTTGATTGGATTCAATCTTCCAGCAGTGAAGCAAATAGCACAGCTCTTACATGTTACATTATTAGGTGATTTTAAAAAATCTGAAACCATTATGCTTTCAATTCATCCTTCAGTGAATGCAAACACAGGAACATTTCTGAAATTGTTTCGTTAACTGCTGTTCCCAATGTCAAGAATGAACCTTGGATATTTAAATCAAATAAGCGTGAGTGTGGGTGAAAATCTGATACAGCTATATGTTTTACAGATACATACCATAAAATTCGGGGTATTAGCCGATACTTTTTTCCTGTGGTTTTAACCCCGCGGCTTAAAAGTTGCTGCAGCCAATCTGTCTATTTCCTGGCTAAGGAGTTTCAATCCGTATACCAATTAAATTAGTGGTCATAGGTCACACTGGACCAATGGAACTGCTCAAATTACAGTGTATCAAACACAGGCGCACTGAGTTCTTCAGAAAAATCATTTTGCGCTTTATGTACATACCCTCATCCTGGAAAACACACAAAGAAATACATGTGATGCAGCTTTCAAGTTAAAAGTGACTGTAGAAGAAGGAAATAGAGGTGCAGCAAGTAACGAGATGGCAGCATGAAAAACTGACTCAATGCAAAAAGACGAAAAAATCTTTCAGAGATACTATATGAAAAGCAGATGATGAAGTTGAAAATGTTCTTGAAGACTGGGTGAGCACACAGGGAGCAAACGACCGAGGTGTTTCCACCGTGCACATCCAACTGAAAGCAAAACCAATCACCACCAAAAAGAAGATAGAAGACTTTAGATGTGGACCATCTTGGTCTAAGATTTATGAGACGAAAAGGCCTGGACAACTCTGTGTCAGCAACTCCCTCCCGACTACCAGGAAAAAGTTACAAACTTCGGCAAATTCACCTATGGGACCAGACGACATCATAAATGTGGATGAAGTACCTTTGACGTTTGACCTGTCTCTCACTAGGACTGTTAACAAGAAAGGTGAATTGTCTGTCACGCATTTCACTTGTATTTTGAGCTGCACAGCATCCGGACAAAAGGACGACCCCAACCAGCTTTACCACAGGTACTGTTCAGAAAAATAACTTTTTTTAAGTAAAAGTTACAAAAATCATTCGGTGTAACATTTTTCTGTGTGAATATCCCATGTTACAACATGAAAATTAGCAGTTTATAGTCAGACACATCTTATGTATGGACAAAGTTGTTTTTTTTCCTTAATTTTAGGGGGAGCGGCTTACATTCAGGTGCGTTTTATAGCCTGGATTTTACGGTATATATATTCATTAAAACAATTACTTCAGCTCATCACATCCACTAAAAAATTACACCACACCGTGAATTTTACTGCAGTAAAGTGACATCTGCCAGCTGAAATATTATTAATCCTGCATAATTCCAACCATATGTCAATGTAGTAAATATACATATAGATTTTTTAATATATGCAATATACAATATGTTCATGTAAACAGAAAAAACATATCAAGTACGATATTGACAAATGATATACTCTAAAACCCACGTTGTGAAAATGTGGGACAGTGAGAAGAGAACAAGCTGTGTTGGATTAGCGGTGCACTGCTCCTTTAATCTGCCCTTCCTGTGGCCTCTGTTCCACCTGGGTGGCAGTGACTGTGTTTTCACCCCCACACCTATCTGCAGAGAGGCAGATTGAAGACATGATGGCCCTCAGCATGACTTATGTAACTCCCAGCAGCTTTTGGGACACAAGCACCCACACATGATGGTAACAAACAGTAGTCCATATTGTGGGCTTCTCTTAACTCAATTACCTGTGGGTTTGTGCCTGTGTAGGCTTGTGTGTGTGATCTTTGGAACAGGGTAATTGCAGGTAAGTAGCAAGTGCAGTAGAGGTCTCGGGAGAAAGTGGCAGGAGGATTAGAAGATTTTCAGTGCTCTGGTACACACAGTGTTGACCAGACAGTCCCATGTTTGTTGATACACTGCCACCAAGTGCGCTTGCACATACACACGCATGCATTCCCCAACCTTAAAACCAGTAAGTCTGAACCCTCAGACAGCCATTTAAAGTTGGACCAGCTAATGTTCCCAGGCTCCAAAAATGTGTCCAAACAACTATACAAAGATACATGCATGTCCGTTGAGTGGGGAAATTAAGCAACATAAATTAATTTGTGGAGTCTTACACCGATCACAAAATGTCTAAACCTAACAGTGACATCTTTACCATCTATTTAGCATTATTAGTGGATATTAATTTTGTCCCATAAGGGCACTGAATCCTCTTGAGTGATTGCAAGCGCAGATTCATGTCCCCATAACATTAGAAACACATGGACACACACACAGTCTCAGCAGTGGGCCCAGTTGGGTATAGTTTGCTTGTGTGTGTCCAAGCATCCTGTGAATCCTGGACAAGGACACTGTGGCATCACAGAGCCCATCTGTGGGACAGAGAGTGGGGACATCTGTCCGTTTGACACACACTATTTCTCTCACACACACAGTGTGTCATCAAAAAATGCAGTGAGAGTACACAGACATTTTACATAGCCGTCTGTGTGTGCTTGTGTGTGACTGTCAGTGTGTTTGCTGGGTGCTAGTGTGTCTGCTCACAGCTGTGCTCATTTACAGTTTTTACAGATACATACAACTGGTGGCGAGAAAATCCCAGTGTGTATTAAAGGCTCAAAAAATACATCTATTTCCCAAAGAATAAGACAGAAAATATGTTCTTTTTGTACCATTCAACTGGACTGTCCAGGAAAAATGTTGCTAAAATGAGGTTCAGTAAAATTCTCACTTGCCAAAGTATGGGTACAGGATGACTACAGTGTGGAATGGGCTTTGGAGAGCGTATTGTAAGACAGATTTACAAAAAAAACAATTATATTCTAGACTATGTCCAGTAACTAGACCTGATCATAGACGGTACCAAGATTATGGACATCAAACATAGCAATAAAACATTCAGGATGTATAAGTAAAGCCGGCCGCACATAGAGAAATGCGACTGATCCCAACTCAACTCGATGAATTCGGTTGCCTTGTACATGATAGAAAGAACCTCACACATACGTAGCTGCACATTAACACCACGACTTACCCCGGGGACCTGGGGCCATCTATCGACAGTGAACATTGATTGCGTTGTGACACACATGTCCACCAATGATAAAAGTTTCCAAGTTGAGTCGTGACCGTCGAGCATCACCAAGACTGAGCCATGATTTCTGTTGGGACGACAATACTGAAAAATCTGGGTCGGGAACCACTGCACATCAAGACGCTTTCCAGACGAGGTGAGTCGAGTTTCTCTATGTGCGGCTGGCTTAAGACTGCACATAGAGTCTTGAGCCTGCAGGACGTCTACTCCTCTTCTATGGCATCATAAATTGTTCACAAAGGTCATGTACCACTGTATAAATGAACAAATACAAGCACAGTGATTGCTTGGCAGTATCATCTTCTAATGAAAAGACACAGTGAAATATGACTATATGGCAAGGAAAATGTCAACGAAAATAAAAATATTACCAGTGAGCTAGTGTTCCCCCCACAACAAACAGTTGGTTTCAAATATTTAAGTGTAAAATCTGAATTTGCTGGTCACTTAAATGGGCAACTACAAATATGAAATTTCTTTTATGTTATGACCCAAATACCTGCAATATCAACAACAGCTGCAACTGTGGTCTATGCATATTACTTTTTATTAAGGCTGAATGCTTGGATAAAAATGTCATATTAATATTGTGGAATTGCAGTATGAAAAACAGAACACATTGCACCTATATTAGCTGCACTCCATTGGCTGCCTGTCCATTGTAGAATTCACTTTAAGATTCTTTTATGTGATTTTAAAGTCCTAAATGGCCTTGCACTGCCCTACCTCTCTGAACTTCTCCACAGGTCAGCTGCTCCTGGATGGGCCAAGGACAAAGCAAAAGCTCAGAGGTGATCAGATTGCTCTCCACTTTCAAGTCCCCTCTAAAGACCCACCTGTACTCCCAGGTGTTTCACCCCATTATGCAGAGCTCATTGTATTGGATGTAAGCATTTTATTTTACTTGTCTTTTCATTTGATCATGTTTTTACTTGTTTTATTGCTTTTATTGTTTTTATTACTGTTTATTACCTTTAAATTATACTTTATGTGTTTTATATTTCCTATTTGCATTCTGTGTTTGTTTGGATTATGTGGAGCAATGTACAATATAGCACTTTGGCCTATTGGATATTAAAGTACTGTATAAATAAAGTTGATATGGTATGGTATGGTATAATGTAATTCATGATTGTGATTTTGATTTGAATCACCTTGCACAGACTGCTGATGTGTCTCGTGTCAAATAAATTTACACTAGCATTAACAATGCAAACACCTAAAGCACCCCCAAACTGTAGCAGCTTTCATTTTCCATGTTTTAGACATGCTTTTCTAATCCCAAATGTCACCATACAACAATGCAATTATGCAATTCAATCAGCCAAAGTCCTTCTACATCTGGCACTTTAAAGGTTATATAATTGCACAGGCTGATATTACAATTATGACTGCAATTCAATTAAATGTGCACCCCTACTTTTTATATTGGTTAACATGTGAGCACCTGCTGCAGTCTTGTTGCTCAGATAAATGAAGATATTAAAATGTCCATGCATATAGTGAGCGGTGATCTAGCCAGTTAGATTTCTCAAACTAGAATGAGAGCTAATCTAGTTTAATAATCACATACACTGGAGGACAACATAACCACTACCGTACACTGTAAATATTAGCATAATTCCTAAGGATTTTTCAACAGCCAAATTGTTATGTGCTACCAGCAGGAAATGTTTGCCCATGTTACATACATTTTCTGACCTACTGTGAATACACCTTGCTTCTCTATGTCAGTGGTAGGCTCTCTTCTTCCAAAAACTGCACAACAACCATTTTCTCACATACCCGATTTGTCCATTTATCTGTACTGTAGCTACATCTATCCATCCATCCCCAAGGCTGTACATTCTGCTTGTGTGCTGAAATGCTGAAGTATCGCACCTCAAGGCTTGTGTCGATTACGTACGCACAAACACACACACATACACACCTGGTAGGTCTCAGTCTCCCTGATGTTTCTCATTTTTAATAAAAGAATGTCTGCCATTGTGAAGGACTGAGGGAGGGGTGTGTGGGCATATGTGTGTGTGTGTGTGTCTGTGTGTGGGGGGGGGGTGTGGGTGTGTGTGTGTGTGTGTGTGTGTGTGTGTGTGTGTGCGTGTGCGGGAGGAGCACTAAGCTTTTGGGATGGGGATAGATAGGCAGACAAAGAGAAAGACACAGAGCAAGAAAAAAATGAGGAGAAATACAACGCAGCCAAACAAAGGCAATGACACGAGGAAAGAAAGGAAGACAGAAACACAGAGGGGAAAGTGGGGTATCTCTGGACAAACAGAAGGGAGGAATCATACACCAGATTAGTGGCAGATGAACAGTCAAGTCCCCTGCTTCTGCACTTGTCTACTTTTCTGACACTCACTCCTGTCTTCACTCCATCTTCCATCATCACCAGCCACTTCTATTCCCTGATCAAGCCTGATATTGAAGGAACCAAAACTGTTTCCAAACCAGTTGAAAAGATTTTTTGGTAATTTTTTTGGCAGATGATACAGCAAAAGGAGAAGAAGAAGATTCAACAGCAGTCTTTTTAAGACTGCCTCACTGACAAATGAGAATCCACATGTTTTGTGCATCAGTTGGAGTACATATCCAAAAAAATCAGTGGGATGTTGAAGTATTGGGTTGTTTTTCCTTGTAGGGCTGACGAGGCTGCACTTTTCAGAGATTATACCAGATTTTTGTTATTTGCATGTTTTAGACCATCACATTCAGGCCATTCTATACCTTTTGTTGTCTGATTACTCTAGTAAGGATATCGCTTTCATTTTGTTGTGCTAGGTTTTATGTTGTACATAGTCATACTAAACCTAATCTTTATTTATCCATACTGTGAGTCCCTGATTTTCTATCAACTTAAAAGACTCAAAACAGTAAGATTAAGAAATCAAGTAGAGTGTACTGTCAGCTGTAGAACTCTAATGTCAAGTTTCACTCAAATTAGCAAAATAGTTTAAATTCACTTACGGTAAATGATCTTATCGTTGTTAAACAGCTTGTGCTGTTCTCTTCTCACTTATTACTCCAGTACATCACAGAACGTGTCACTAGTTTACAATGGTTTTAGTGAGTGGCATTCAATCTGGTTATTCAGCGTGGAAGTAAACCAACCCATTCTTTCTTTGGCTCGTTAGACTGCACAAAGAAGACCACTAATTTATTCTAAGGTCCAATCCAGTCATACTGTATAAAACTGATCCTCACTGAATAAGCCAGGGTATTTCTGGGTTCGATTCACCCCTCCTCACAATGGAGTTGGGACACACTCAGTTTATGTCTGGTTGGAACCAATTATCTGCCCAAATGATCCAGTAGTATGTGGGTTTGTTCTCAAAAGGATCAGAAGCTCCTTGGCTAAAATCCTGCAAATGCCAGTATGGTAAACCAGAAGCATCACCTGTGGCCAAATCTCATCTAACAATAAAGTACAACAAGAAAACAATGTTCAACTCATATCCAGCGTGCTCTGCAAAGTGTATAGAAGCCATACTAATTCTGCCATCGTCATGACTTCAATCACAGTTTTTTTCTACTTCGTTTTTGTGTCAAAATATCCCCACAGCCAGTTGACCATGACACTGAAATGACATCTGGCTGATAATGCATGCTCCCATGAGATACTGACATATTAATACTCTGGCTTTATAAAATCATTAAAAAGATGTTTTAATTTTCTGTCACTCTGTTGAATTTTGGTTGCAAACTCAAATTGTTTTGGTGGAAGTACAACATTAGTAAGTACCTCAGATTTTACCCATGATCTTGTCACCTGAGGATTCATTCATTTTAAAACTGCAGTGTAACAAAGTGAGCCTCCACCTGAGGGTGAGGAGGAAGTGAGGCCTTGATGTTTGGACTAGGGAAGCAAGATTGATGAATAACTCTGACTACCTTTTAATCACATACTTTGAAGGCTGCCCTTTCATTCAACCATGTACCTTTACAACTACATTTAATTTATCAAATTCAACAACCTCCAAGGCTTGCAAGAGACAGATAATACATGCCTCTGTTCAATGCAATGCTAAACTTTTCCATCATCATTGATATCATATTTACAACACAAAGGCTTAATTCCAGCGACGCTTGCTGTGCTGATACAGAGAATTTTCATAGATGCATTTTTCAGACTCTGTACAAACTGATCTACAGCTCCTGATGAAGTCATAGTGCTAAAATGTTTCCTTGAGTCACAAGTTTTTGCTGATTTCCTCTTTTCTCAGCATGCATCTCATCTTGTGCATCTTGTAAATGGATGAAGCTCTGTCAGGGTAATATTTTCATGTCCCTGTACAATACAAAGCCATAAACACAACTGCATGAATCACTGTAAACAATACAAACAGCAACATGACAAATACCACAAGGAGGCATTCTCAACATACACCACGTGACTAATCGCAAGCCCCCACTGCAGACAAGAGTTACTGTCAGAAAACAAGACAGTAACAAGCAGCGGCCATAGAAAAACGGTTTGTGACGTTCCCCAGAGCAGATTGTTATAGACAGTCCCCTCCACCCACAACCCCACCCTCCCACACACACATACAGACTCAGCAACACCCCCAATCTGCTGGGCTCTGCAGTGAGGAGGAACTGGGATGTGACAAATCAGCCGGGACCCTGGCAGTCAACTTCATGCCCAGCGATAATGAGCTCCCGTCGGAGATGACTCTCGTGGGGAATGAATGGCAACACGGAAAAAAAAAAAGTTAATGACTCGATAATCGGCCGAAGTTAGGTGTGAAAGGAATTTCAAAAAAGACAAAGGAAACAAAAAATGAAAGTTGTCTCTTCAGGAAGAAGTGATGGGAGAGCAGAGGGAGGAGAGAGTGAGATGAAGACAGGCAGATGGGCGGACAAACATAAGCAAGAGGAGGGTATGAGCGCAGGAGTCTCTGTGGAGGTGGGGGAGTGAGCTAGATGTGCACGGGACGAGGATGGGCTACATCACAACACATGCATTCAGAGCAGTGTGAGCATCCCTTGGTGCAGCAGGTGGAGACTATGGTGTGTGTGAGTTTGTGTGAATGTGTGCTAACAGAGCAGGTGGGTTAGTTGCTGTGTCATTTGGAATTGTCTCAAACCACACTGGTGACGCAGGGCTAGAATGAGGTGTGTGGATTGTGTAGAACCCCCCCACTAAAACACATTTTGTATTTGCATTTCACTGACCCTAAGTGGGTCATGGAACTTCTTTAAAGATTTTGTCCATTTTTTTATGATTTTAGTCATTTATGTTTGTTTTAATATCCACACCTCAACTTCATTAGCCTAGGCGACACGGTGGTGCAGTGGGTAGCACTCGTGCCTCACAGCTAGAAGGTCCTGGGTTCGATTCCAACACCGGGT